>JABFFG010000159.1:0-62648 GCA_013623685.1 Fusarium transvaalense
GGAGGGTGGTGGTGGTGGTGGGAGGGTTGGCAGGCAGGCAAAAGATCGGAATGAGAAAGTGACATCAAAGAAGAACGGGAAGAAGCTCAATGGAAGGAACGACATGGTCGTGGGCGCAACGCTACGCTCGGACTTGCATTGTCGCAGGGACGCTAGATCCGCCTTTGCATTACCATTGTTCCAGAAGGTTTCTCGAAACCTTCCTCGGTGAGTTAGCGTCATCTCCGAATTTGTAATGATTGTAGTGGTAGCCCTGACTAGTTTGCAGAAACAGCCAACCAAAGGTCGGCACCTGAAAACTTCCCTGTCGTTCTGTCGCGTTTAATACCCAAACTTGTTAGTCTGATTCAAATTCGAGCTTCGTGTTTTTTTTTTTCTTCATCTGTTGCTACACCCCTTTTCAAAATTGAACTCAACTTGTCTTGACTCAGCACAACGCCAATCGCTCATCGGCGTCATGGTGGATCTTCTCCTACCGCATCTGCCATCGGGCTAATTATTCCTCTGGTACTCTGTATCTTCTTTTTTCCCCAACTGTCAGCTGGCATATGCTCTTTCATCTACATCTCCTGCGCGGCACTTGCGGCGATGGGAAAATATCTCTGGGAGGTGGCGATTACTACATTAGTATAGTAAAAGCCATTTCCGAAGCCAAACCAGCCCAGGCGGTGTAAGCCCAATTCTGCTTGTCTGGAAGGCAGATCCATTAATATGATGAAGCCTTTTGAAAAGAATGTCAGGTACCGACGAATTAGTCCCACCTCAGCCCACTACACCTCGAGTTACGATAGGTATCTTAATACCCAGTGCAGGGTTGTTGACTCCAACGCCGGGGAACGCCCAGACCATCCGCTCTACATCCGATTGGGCAGATAGTAACTGGGACGACCTTTGACCTACGAGCAGCAAACATCCCATGAGCGGCAGCCTCATGTGCATTGCATGCATTGACAACCTAGTTAAGCTACGGACTATCGCAGGGAAAAAGAGCGGAATATGAAGTGACACCGCCTTCATCGAGTCACTGAGGAATAATGGGTGCGATATGCAGTTGATCCAGGGGCAAGCAGTCTTTGTTCACATCAGTCGAGTGAGGGAGCTATCGATTACCTTAGCCTCGAATACTTGAGCTATCTGACCAAGAACAAAGAGAAGTCATGGATGTCAACCAAACTAACAAGAACAGGTGATCAGATATTGAAATTACAGACGTCGAGTTTCATACATGTTCAGACAACGCTCTAACCGGTTTCACCGAAATTCATAGTACTATGTAACGCATGGCTGGAGATTAATTAGCCTCAACCAACAACTACCTATCTAGCACTTATTGTCGCCTATGGCGCAGGAAACGATTGTCAAAGACACTGCCAAGAGAGGTGGATTCTTATTTGAGGCAAGCCACATTAGGTACAGTAGGTAGGAAACGACAGCGCGACACCGCCAGTAAGATGGGTCAGGGGGTACGGGCTCTGAATTCTTCTGGAAGCCAGCCAGATCTGCTCCATATACATGTTGTACACAACAGGTACTGCTAGCCAGCCCTGGCAGCCCAACATCAACAGCTCTGGGCAACTCTGACCGTGCCCAAATTGACGGGACCCATTTGAAAACCCCTAGGAACAGACCTGGGTTATTTTGAGGGGCGCACGCACAGTCGCAGGGTACAGGGAAGATTCATGACGTCGGCCTTGGCGAGTAGGGGTAAGCAGGGGAGAGTGATGCGTTGTACATTGATTGCAGCCAGGGATTCGCTTGGGGATTGAACATCAAACAACGGGAGCTGGGTCAGAGAGAGGCCTGTTCACGATCCCGAAAGAGAGAAACAACGACAACGTCCAGAAACAAGCAAACGGAGGATGGTTTGCATGTACGGGATACAACATCTCATTGCATAGCCGAATTCTCTGGTACAGGCTCACACATACCCTGCTCACCCACCCTATGTTATTTCATTCATGATGATCCGTTGTTTGAAAACACGAGTTGACAAAACGGGAGGTCATGGGGCGTCCACTCGCAACTCACGACAACACAGCATGATATGTCGGCGGCCCAATTGGCATAATGCAGTAGGAGCGAACGATACGATCAACGTCTGAGGATCACTCCAGTCGACCAGGAATGCCTGTCTTTGAGATGCTCAGCCATACCCAGCAGCGATCCCGTTTTTTCCACGACAGATGAAAAGGACTGCAGCATGGTCCCAATCAGCATCGTGCAATGGCTTGACGCTGCAAGACCAAGCCCAAGACCTGATGTTATGTTATCCAGGGACGCTTCCAAGCCAGTCATTGATAGCCTTTTGCCTGGACAAGGCGGCGCCTCGCCCGGGGAAGCCCTGTAAAGATGATGCACTGTAGATATGCACTGTACTGTATGTAGTCTGTACACTGGAGGCGGAAGCATGGCGGGAACCATCTCTTCCGAGAACCAGGGCACCCGTTCGCCTGGAACTGTAGCCTGGATAGATGCCGTTGCAGTGGAAGGGTTTCTCGTTTCTTTTTCCTCTAGGGAACTAACTATGGCAGGTACCGACTCTATGGGACCATCATTGCCTAGGTATTCTTTGCTGGGGTGGATAAAGTACACAAGTACTCTAATGTCGTTTCTGTCATGATGAAGACTTGAGTTATGAGATTAACATTGTTGTACAGTATTCCAGCCCGAACAGGACAGCGAAGGCGGCATTGAAGTTCTAGGTAGGCTAGCCCTCGCTGTTTGTGACGTCTTGCCTGCCCAACTGGGCTGGTAGGCGCGACGGGAGGTACCCCATTAATGCCGGACTCTCAGCTGTTC
This sequence comes from Fusarium transvaalense, assembly GCA_013623685.1. NCBI lineage: Eukaryota > Fungi > Ascomycota > Sordariomycetes > Hypocreales > Nectriaceae > Fusarium > Fusarium transvaalense. The sequence goes on from JABFFG010000159.1 coordinate 2,800, forward strand.
GCCTTACTGTGCTAAATAAAATTACTGAAGTGGACTTTACTGGACTTAACACAAGGCCCTGCCCTCTCAGCTCGCGTTTGCCGTGAGGTGAAACCCTTCATTTTGCAGTCCCTCCACTGTCGCAGCTCGTCGATCCCTCGATCATTGCTCTCCTGCCGCATCGTGTCTCGAGTTTCTGCCAGCCCCCGTCCTGTGCTTCGATCCATGTCACGGTGCCCTTTGTGAGATCTGGTGCATAGAGTCAAACCTACGAGATCCAGTTCAAACGAAACCCTTTAAGCAACGGTACTCGGCTACGAAAAAGAAAGTAAGAAAACAAAGACGGGACGGGAACCACGCTTGAACCACATGGATTGATCATCATCTTTTGATTCATTCAATGATTGATTGATTGATTGCCTAGGTACTAATCTAAGTATATCATTACAAGAAACAGATCCATATTGCCTACCTGCGTCCACCCGTCTAGAATCCTTTTGATAATTACCAGCCAGTATGAATGTTAAAATAATTTCAGTTTCTTTGTTTGAAACTCCCAACAAGACTCGAACGACTCGTTCAAATTGCATCAACTCACCTACTTTACTTACACCTGCACTACTGTTTCCATTATCTCATTCTATTGAATCTATTTCTGGCATTTTTCTCTTAGGTCAAGTCCGAGAGCTCTTGACCATGCTTTATTCTTATCTTGTTAATCCCTGTTTTTGCCCTACTCTCTACCTTCTAATATGGCCCCTCATGCGGCATTCGCGCTCATTAAGCTGGAGTGAACTGAATTGGAAGCGTTGGTTTGGTTTTCTTGCGCGGTGGCCGCTTGACTGAGCTGAGTCTGAGTCCGAGGTCTGCGCTCCATTCCCATTCCCGCTAGGTAATGTACGCTACCGCTATTCACGCCCTCACCTCACCTAGGTCTGGTCGCCTCCCCTGTCGCTGTGTATGGGTAAGGTATGGATCCTTGCCTGGGAGTGCCCTGCAATATTCTTGTTCAGACCCCCCTCCCCTCAAGGAATCCACACTCACTTCCATTCCCCTTCACACTCCCGGAAGTGCCTTGTCACGTCCCGCCATAGGGACCCGTCCTGGAACTTGACATAAAGACTTGGCCCCTACCTGGCCCTCGATCATCGCATCGACTCCCTCTTGATCTATTTTATCTATCACGTTCCCGTCTTTTGTTGTGTTGTATTCCTCCTGAGCTTCCTGGTCTCGGACGATTGATATCAACTTTTACCTACCTGCCTAATCTCATCCTTCATCCTCTTTTTATAATCCATCTCTCCCCCGACAGCGCGGCTGACCTCTCTACGGTACCTGCATCTAGACCAGTGGCCTGTGAACAGACCACCTCCTGATCCCTTCCTCTGTCTATCGCGCCTGTGAACGACTACATCAACCATCCCGCACTTGTTGAGCCGCAGCGAAGTGTAAATTGAATTCAACTTGACTTTGACGAGAGTTTCTGTTTTGTTGTCTTTTCAGCACCCTTACCGCCCGATCGACAGTGCATTACTTTGTGGAGGGTACAAGAAAAAAAAATTAGTTATTCTTTTTTTTTTCTTCTTCTGCCTGACCCCTGTGGCCTTCGTTCTTTTTACCTTACAACCTTGCGCGCTTCGACACGGCACGTCACTTACACTCCGATTCAAAAAACAATTTTGTCGACAACGTATTCCTGTCGCCGGCCGACCTCCTTCCTCCCTCGCCCGATACCTCACCGAAAAGCGGTCTGTTAGATCCCACGTCCACTCTCGGTGCGATCATACACGTCATTTGTTTGCATACAAACGCGGAAAGGTGAGTCGCATATTTATTTGTCTACGTGACCCCGACCCTTGAGTGGATCTTGCATACAGGCAATATCATCCCTCGGGGACTGGCTGGACCAGCTGAAACGCCCTGGCATTTACTGATCCATCTGCCGGTCGCCCGGGACGATGTTGCTGCTGCATTACATTCAGAGTCAAACATGACGCCGCCTCTACTATACCAGAACCAAGCCACTAACCATCATTCTCTAGTCATCAATAGCTTGACCGCCTTCCTGTCGTGACCCGTCACTTGTGAGCGCCCTCGCACATCCTTCCCCAAACGCGCCACGTCTTCAACTGGCATCCCATACCCACATTGAAGATGAGCGGCATGCGATCACCAGCTCCTACGGAGGTTATGGACATCACCAACATGCTCAATAAGAAAGGTCAAATGCAACAACTTACTTCCGGTCTCCTCGATCATCACCAATACCAACACTCCTTCGTTAAGCACGAACCCGGTATGGAGCGATCCGCCTCCCCTCACGGCTCCGAGCACTCGCAGTACTCCAACCCTCACAGCATCGCACGAGCATACCCATCGCCATCCACGATGCAAGCGCCGATGCATATCCCGAACCCTATGCCCACCGCCATGGGCCTCTCCGGCTACCCCGAGATGCCCAACATGGGCGGCATGCCTCACATGCACATGCAACACATGCCTCAACAGCAACAGCATCACCAGCCTCCTCCTCCTCCTCAGCAGCCCATCAAGGCATACCCATGCAGCACCTGTGGAAAGGGCTTTGCGCGACGCAGCGATCTTGCTCGCCATGGTAAGTGATTCAGGCAGAAAATCACGGGAAAGCACTAACATTCCCCAGAACGCATCCACAGTGGTGTTCGACCTCATGTCTGCGACTGGCCCGGTTGTGGCAAGCAGTTCATTCAAAGATCTGCCTTGACCGTGCATCAGCGAGTTCACACTGGCGAGAAGCCTCATCATTGCGAGACTTGCGCAAAGGTTAGTACCACGAAGCCCTTCCATCTACTACCAATGCTAACCAAAACTAGCCCTTCAGCGATAGCAGCTCTCTCGCCCGCCACCGCAGGACACACTCTGGAAAGCGTCCTTACAAGTGCCCTTACGCCGATTGCCAGAAGACGTTCACCCGTCGAACCACCCTCACCCGTCACCAGAACCATCACAGCGGTACAATTGAGGAGGCTGCCGCCGCGACCGCCGCCGCTCTTGCTGCGTCCAAGACTAAGGGAATGTCGCAAGCTCGATCCGACAGCGATCACATGTCCAACCATGGTTCTCCTATGACAACTCCTTCTCCCAGCCAGCGAACAATGTCCATGTCTCCTAGCGTTGACCTCTCGGGCACAAACAGCATCCCCCGTCACCCCGGCGACTTCCAGTACCTTCAGCAAACCGGCTCTTTGCCCATGCACATGAGGGTCGGAAGCCCTACTTCTACCTCTTCTGGCGGTTACAACATGATGCGACCTACGTCGCACCCAACTAGCTATGGACCTCCTCCTACTCTGGAGCCCAACCTGGATAACAGCCAGGGAACCCCTAGCAGTAACGGTGGCAGCCCTCACATGGCTAATGTTGGCTGGCAATCACCTTCACACATGGCTTCCCCATCGCAGAACAACGCCAGCTATGTCTATCCCGATCCTGCAGATGCCTATCCTACCAACAATGCCATGAACCAGATGTACTACGGCGCTGCTACTCATATGCGCCGACCTCAGAGCGCTGAGCCTGGACTGGTGCATATGGCTTAGTTGGACCATTTGCCAGATTCCAACACTTGAGGAATGCTTTGAGGTCATCTTGGCGATCCAGAGCGTGCTCATTGATACCCTGTATTATTGATGCCGTGCCTGATGTAGGCACTCAGATTCTGCCAGCGTTTTTGCCTTTTGGACTGAATTTTCCACACCTCTACTCAAGCCTACCGCAATTGACGCCAAATTGCGTGCTTGTCTTTATCTAATACCCACATCCGCAACATCACATCACACCACTCTACGACTACAACGCAGTTCGCTCCTAGATGGAGCATGTTTGACATGGAATATTGATTTCTGCACCGTTTCGTCGTTTTCTGCTTTTATCGATTCCCCCTTTCCCGTACGTTATGATGCTTTTTCATTTCCTTTGTTAAGTATCAAATAGACAGGCGGGCGGCACTCTTATGACGATGGACAGGGCATTGTCTGCACGAAGCAAACATAGGAAGGGAGTTACACCGGAATGATCATTTGCCGTTTTTTCCATTTCTGACATCAGAGGCGAAAAGACAACAGGCATCACGGAAAGCACAAGACGCTGGCCTGTTTGTGTAATTATTATCTAGACGGACTTGGGATTGGGAGCCAACACATAGACTTGACTTTTATGCAACGAACAAACTACATACCCTTTCAAAAACCAATCACTCTCCTGATTTGCCTCAAGTGACATGAACATTCTTATCGAAAAGTATCCACTACCATGCTGTCGGTAGTCTACCAGCGTCTTCCAGAACTGTGGCCGCCTTTGATGATGAGTTACCATGATGCTCTGTACAGCAAGTACATGCATGCCCCTCAATTGAGCCACATGAGGAGGGAGATCGTGTTTCATCCATCCCCAGCAAGATCGACAAACGCCCCTCGTCTGAATCCATCCCGTCTCAGCCTTTCAACCCATCATGACGTCTATCATGAAGGACAGAAAGCCACCACAGGGCAAAACACGCGGCTGAAGAGGTCTAGACCTCGTAAAAAGATTGCGGTAGGGCTAAAATAAACGAAAAACGCGCCATTTCTCCAAATGATATTTGGACCACAGGTGTCAGGTATCATTTTGATCTTCTAGCCCGTGTTTAATGTCTAATCCCCGGTGGCTCGTTTTTCGGGGCAGTTCCTCCACCCCGGAAAAAAATGATTTTCTGATTATTCATCGCAGACATATTCAATATTCAGCGACAGGCCACGATGGGCGGGGATCGTGTTCGACCCTGCGAATCGTACACCCTTTTATGGCTTTAAAGCCGTTTTCGCTTATTTCTACTGGATCGAATGGCTTGTCATGATGGATAGCGTTTGGTTGGGCGTGCTCTGAGACGCCCTGGTCCCAGACAAGGTGAGAAGTGATACTCGAAAGAATGTAAGAGGACAGGAGAGGTGAGAGAGGTGGTATTCTCTTATATAACTCATGGTGTGCGGAAATAAACAGAGTCAATTTGTCTCTTGGATCTACAGTGGCTGCTTGTTAGAACGTGAGTCTGTTCAGCGTAATTCTACATCGGGATATTGATAGTACCACATACTCGACTTGCGACTACAAGCCGATTACTGTTTGCCGTACCTCCTTATTCCTCCAATTTCGAGTCTGATAAGATGCTTATGGAGATCGTTATTCACGGGGACATTCTCTGTCCGTGGTGTTTCTTACAGAAGAAGAGCCTCGAAGAAGCCATGGAACGATATCAAGCACTTCACCCAGAGGTGGAATTCGACGTCACCTGGAAACCTTTCCTTCTCTATCCCACTCTACGCAAAGGTATGTTGAGTCTCTCCAACTATTTACAACCGACTAACTGGTACCTGAAGGCGACAAAAGGGCTCTGTACGAGAAGATCATGTCCCCAGAGAAACTTCGTCTCTTCACCTCCCGTCTACAAACAGCTGGGGCTCGCCATCGCGTCTCGTTCTCTGTTACTGGTACTACGGGGCCCTCGCAGCCTGCTCATCGCCTCGTTGCTCTAGCATTGCAGAGTCGGGGGTCAGCCGTCCAGTCCGCGGTCCTCGAAGCTTTATTCCGAGGCCACTTTGAGCACGGAGAGGATATCGCGAACGAATCGTGGTTGATGCATGTGGGAAGGACAGAAGGACAACTTGACGATACTGATATGAGAGCGGCATTGTTGGGAGCAGAGGCTGGTGAAGCGTTGCAAGAAGAGGTTAGGAGTGCCGCAGTAGGGGGCGTAGAAGCCGTGCCATGTGTTACCGTGCAAAATAGGTTTCGAGTCGGGGGATATCAAGAGGCCGACATCTTTGAAGGATTATTCGACAAGATACGGCGTGGGAATAGGTGAATACAAATAGGTTCAACGAGGGAGATTAGTACGGCGCATATATCCAGATAAAGTACTTTTCATACATGTACACGGCACGAAAGAAGGCGACAGGAGTTGATATGGAAATAATGTTATTGATGTAATGCATCGATATGCCGCTGCTATACCTTGTTCCCCCATCTATCCGGCAATGTCCATCTCGTGATACCTTGTCTTTTTTATTTGGCCATACTTGAATAGGTGCCCATGTCGCCAAACGCCGAAATCAAAAGCAAATAATCAGTCCCTCAAGCCTTGAACTCGTCGACCAAACGCCTCGAAATAAACAGAAATGCATTGTGCACAATCTTATCGTCGCATGCCACTGTAGTCCTGCATGAGATGCGCCATGTGGACGTTGGTCGCCTTTCCGATCCTGTTGCCCTTGCGTCTCTTCTGTACCTTGGGCTTGTTGCCCTGTCCCTCCTTGGCCTTGCGCGGGTCCTCGCTCGTAGGCTTCTGTCCGACGCTGGTGAGTTTGCGATGCATCTCATCGATGGGCGGTAGCTGGACGCGCTGCCACATGGATTGGAACTCTGGCTGGACCTTATGATGCAGAGAAGCGTCGTTGGGCCATACATATCGCGGAAGGTTGTCTTTCTTGGTACGGACCACGAGGATCTTGTGCTCGCGCTCTAGTGCTGATATTGTGTCCTCGCAGTCGGGCCAGCCGTCCTTGAGATCCTTGACTGACACGCCTGACGCATCTGTCTTTGCTTGGAGGTGGCCTAAAAGGGTGGTCGCGTCCTTGACTCCGGGAATGATGGGTCGGTGGGCGTATGTGCCTGTCTTCCAGGTCTGTTCGCTCAAGTTCGCATCGGGCTTCCAGTCCACACGGGGATGACCTCGCAATCCTTCCGCCAGCTGGCGCTTGTGCTCTTCGTCGTAGCCTCTCAGACTCAGATGGTCGATAATATCCGTAATCGTCTTCGTATCGCCCTTTTTCTTTAGGTATTCGACAGCAAAGGTCATTTGGGTTTTGACCTCAGCACCGTAACCCGTGAGCTGCGGCTGCGAGTAGGGGACCTCGGGCGCGGCATCTCGTTTTCGCTTGGTAGTAGGAGTATTAGGATCGGAAGCAGCCGAAGGTGAAGGCGAAGGAGGAGCTAGTGATGATGGCACGGCAAGGGACGAGGCTTTGTTTGTTGATGGATTCGAGATCTTTGTTGCAGCAGAGGAGAGGGTGCCTCTGAAGGCGTTTGCCTGCTTTTCGAGGTAGGATGACATGACTGAAGCAGGAGAAAAAAAGAGTGAAATGTGCCTTTGTCGTTTAGGTAAGTCGAGAAGCAGCAGGTGATTATTCGTAGTCGATTTCGGGCCAAGGAGAGACGGTCAGGGCGGACGGCGACGGAACAAAGGAATAAAGGAATAGAAAGAAAGAGATTCAAGGTCAGGTTTGAAGTTGGAGGATTGACGTTGTTCCGTAGGCAGCGAAGGGCTATTGAGGCTGATGTTAATGACCTAACATAGCCTAGTGTGGCGCTGTATGTACTGAGATAGTGAGAGCGTGCAGGGGTTCACTTTAATTGTTCCACCATGTAAATTAAATAGGTACACTGATGAGGCTCAAGAAACGATCTCAGGTGTGAGTATTTATATAATTCGATGCTTTTTTACTTTGGAGGAAACATTTTCATCAAACCTTGAGAATTGATAGACTCTTGAGCCTGCGTCAAGCCACAGTGCAGAACCTACCTACCTAGTAATCCCATCTACCTGCTGACCAAGAGGTTAAAGTTTCTACTCTTATGCAAACAAGATTAAAGCATGATAGACACAGTTGTCAAGATGCAAGGTTAGAATTGCTATTTGAGAAGTTTATAAGTTTACTTAAACTTAGTCTCGGGTATATTGGTACAGTACAAGGAACAAAGAAAAGTGAGATAGTCATGACCGCGTCGTCAATTAAAACAGTGATATATATTTACTTTAGATGTCGTCTCCTTTGTTGAAAGCATGTCCCAATCCCGTGCAACACCATTCTCCATAGGACGAATGTCTGATTGCGCACGAGTCGCCCCTCAGCAAACGGGTCTCCATCCCCTTCTCGATATGCGATCCTTATCTCTTTCGGTCGCACGTCCCGGTCGTCCCCAACAAAAAAGTGAGAAACCGAAAACCGACATGGGCTCGGTTCAGCAGAATAACCCACCCACTGTTCTCACCCATCCATCCAAATGTCCAAGCCGGGGTAAGCTAAACTGCCTTTTTAAGTCGTTGTAGTTGCGCGCCAACCGTCTATTGCCGACCGGCCTCTTCTCTCCAGGCCAAAAGAAAACTCCCCAATGCAATTGTTGGTCAATCGTCCGTAGACCTGCATTGATGCCGTAGCAAAATCACAAAAGCTCCCTTTTTATATCTCCCCTTCCTCATGCGATGCGATTGAGGTGAGGCGCTTATGCGGAGCCCTGAGCCTCATTCTGCTTCTGGAGGTAGTTGTAACCCATGTAGGCGGCGAAGCCAACGGCGACAACAAGAGCGTAAGAGGTCAAGCTGGAGCCAGCAGGATCCGACTTGCCGCTGCCCTGGTTCGAGTTGGCGATCTGGCGCTTGGGGCCCTCCTCGCCAGGCTGAAAAGTGACACATGTTAGCTAATGGTTCCCGAGGTCCAAATTGGAGACTTGAGTTCTTCACTTACCAGACGCTTGAGCTCACCAACGAGAAGACCGTCAAGGACCTCACGGGCCTCGTCACTGTGGCCGACATCCTCGAAAGCCTCGGTGGCATCCTGACCGGCAACATCGAGCATAACCTCCTCACCACCGCTATTCTATGTCAGTATGCCATGTGTGTGACTGCGCAACGCAATGGAGCGTAGGAGTGGGGGCAAAGGATGCAACGTACGGGTGCTCGTCGAGGAACTTGGTGCAGTCGTAGACCTTGTCGTGAACAACCATGTAGATGTCGCTAGAGGTGTTGTGCTCAGCAACATCCTGCATGGTGAACTCCTTTGTCGCGGACATGGTTGCGGTATTGGTTGTGATTTGACGGTCGTTGAGAGAAGAGAACTACCTAGAGTTGACCGAGGTCTGGTCGAGAGGTGTCGGACGAGTAGGTGATTTGGGTAGAAGTTGACAAGTGGAGGAGAAGAAGAAATGGAAGAAAGGAGGAAGAAGAGTAAAAGGAAGAAAGTGATAGGCAAGAGACGGAACTTTAGTCTAGCTGGCTGGCTGGCCTAAATTAATTTAGGTCCCCTGTTCTAGGTGGCCTTCTGGAGATTTGGCGGCGCCAGCTCTGTTGAGGGGCAGACAGTGCAGGGATGGATCCATTTGGAGAGTAGGTGGGAGACGGGCATGGCATGGCATGGCCGCATGGGCCAGAATGGAAGTTTATTGTAGTTAATAATGACTGCACCTACAGTACCTTAGAATATACGGCTGAAGAGGTATCTTATCCATACGAATACTATGTACCGGGTACATGATTTCTGGGTGCGTCTCTCTGCATTGATCTCCCATCTGTTGTCTTCCTCGGAAGGGCATCGGAAACAAAACCCGACGGGAGCCAAATTGGATTGTTGGAGCTTTTAGATACTTGCCTAGTAGTAAATTCTTTATCTTCTCTAGGTGATACGTTTCTGCATACTTCCACCAATTCCACCACTACCTAGGTAGGCAGGTAGGTATACATCAACTGTTTTCCCTCAGTAATGGCCACGTAGATAGATCTACTATAATGAAATTCTTGCAAACTCACTCGCTCATCTTTTCTCAGTCGAGTCCCTGGTACGATCCGGCCAGCCAACATCCGACCCCCATGGATCCGTTACAGCTGGAGGGCCCCATCATCCAGGAGGTTTTTGAGCCAATCAAACAAGTCAAAATTACTGTCTTCTGACTGTGATTCGTCTATCCTCTTGAACCCCAGCCTTACCAAGCTAAGTAACTTGTACGGCTACTGCTTGGACCCATGGAAGAGCCGCGGGCTAGTGGTCAATTCTCATGTATTGTTCGCTGTACCTACTAAACTTTTGTTTGTTTGCACTGACTGTAGGTATAGCACCTACATACGAATACGGTGCCGTCTTCTTCCCCCCTCCCCCGTGTCAGAACCACACCGTCATTTTGAAGGATTGAAGGAAGGTCCCATCCATTGCTTGTTTAATACTGAAGATGCATGGTAAGATTACTTGCTTCCATGATTCATTCAATTATGCACATATATGGCAAGGAGGCCTTACATATTTCATGGTCCTTTAAAAAGACGTCAACAATGGCTGCCTTTAACCACTCTACCTACACCTCGATATCTATAATCTCCCCCGCATTGGATATCAGTGAACAATTAGATACCTTGGGCCATACCTAAAACACGGACACCTCCTCCGTCTACCGCGCGGGGTTGGTCATATCATCAGTTCTAGTTCACACTTACAAGCCCGAGGGAGGAAATTGCCTCTTTAAGCCAAATCAAGCGAAACGTCTCTCATGACAAGAGTCAAGATACCCGGGTACTATGCCGACCTCCACGGCTCATGACCAATTCCGAGGATCATCATGATTGCGGCACTTGAACACCTTTCCCAATGACATTCTGATTCCAAAAGTCACGTTGCTTGTCACTCGTCATACCAGTACCACCTTCCACCTTCCACCAGTGCCGGTACCGGTACCGGGAAAGATACCGATGCCCGATTCCCGAGGGAGCCATCTCATACATTTGCCCGTTGTGGTTCATCTATCATGCAAGATAAGCAAGACATGCTAGGGAAGCGGGTTTCTTGAACACGTTTCGCTATTTTCAATGCATGGATGTCTACTGACTGTGACTGTCTTGGTAAACTCCGCGGCATCTGATGAGTTGACAATGTCCGCGGCGTTTATATACCTTATTTTCAGTATGAGTGAATCAAGACAAATCGGTGGATAGATCTCAACGCTTTGGTCTGCGCCTTTCCACCATGCCAACATGATTAACCATGGTCGACCATGTATGTCCAATGTCGTCACTTAACCCGTCTTTACTCGCTGGCATGAACCTGGCAAACATGGTTTGGCATCTGCAAATCGTGCATGAGACTAGAAGCCTTCTTTGCGTTTCTATGTATATGAATTGCTTAGTCTATGGAGTAACACCAGTATCACTCGGTAAGGTGCTTCGATTATCTGGATAATCAACTACCGAACCCGTACACTATGGAGGCTCATATTCTTATTTGAACCACCAAGACTAGGTAGGCCATGCCGTTCGAGCTAGACCAAACCATATATCAATCCATCGCATTTACTCTACGCTTCTCCTTGTTCTGGTCTATCTTTCAAATTCATGCGCTACTAAAAATCATGCTCTATCGCCTCGAGCTACCGCCGCCAATATCCTGGCCCAGACGGTAGCTTGTCACGCGGTCCCACTCAATCTTCTGTCTCGTCACAGGCAACTGTCGTCGCAGACCCTTGAATGCACCCTCGCTGAGGCTCACGAAACCCTTGTTCAGCTCCTCTTGGTACTTCTTCTCTGTTGTCGAGATTTCTCTTACGATACCGGCGCCGTTGACAGAAGAGATGGTAGTGGAGACGGGCTTGTTGGTCAGAAGCCGTACGTTTCCGTCCTCGTAGTAGTGCACGTCAACCTTGAGAGAGCCCTCAAAAGTCCCGGAGGAAGGGTCCAGGATGTAGAGCGATCGCCAGCGTCCGTTCCTGCGGTGCATTAGCTTCAGTTGTAACAGGCAATTCCAATAGAGCTCACCAGAAGTTGTTGGGGCTGTATTTGTTGCCGACAATAACGATAGCAATCTTGGAGTCCGACTCGATCGGGTAGACACCATGCGCAGCATTGGCAAAGTGCTCGTCAACGTAGGGACCGAGGCTCTTGAGGATGGACTTCCTGTAATTCCTATGAGTATTTTGTAGTATTATCATTCATGATAACCGACTTACACAAGGTCCGCTTGAGCCCCTTCCAATACGTGGCTCTGGACAGCACTAGCTTTCTGTTGTCCGGTCAGGGGTTCCTTTCCATCAATGTGGTCGCGCGCAGCTTACCTGCGTAGTGTGGTCGAAGTCGAAGCTGGAAGAACTCTCGACATCAAAGTATCGGCCGTCTCCGAGGGAGTTGTAAGGGCTAATAATAACCTGTACCACCTTGTTAGCCTTCCGGTTTCCCATGTTATCATAAACTACTGGTCACCCACTGGTTGGCTGCTACCAGGCAGCTTCACCGTAACAAATTGCTCCTCATTGTACTTTTCGAAGGCGGGCGCGAGGTTGTTGACGATATCGGGGTTGGAGTCGAGCGTCAGCGACTTGATATCTGTTAAATCCGCGTCAATACCACGCATCTCTATGCGACAGCGTCTCGGTCAACGAATACCTGCGATAACATCGGCGAGCTGTATATCTGGTTAGCTGATGACGCTCCACAGAAGCCAATGAGCCTGGGACGTACCTCTCCCGGAGGAGCTCCCTCTACAAAGGAAGAGACAGTTTCGAGATCAGACATTTTGTAAAGAGGTTGAATGCGCCGCGAACAAGTGGAAAGCGGAAGTGACGTGACGTGACGGGCTAGGTATGGCGTTTGAGGCTCGCAGCGTGGAGTTCTTGAGGCACTGCATGGGCCACAATCAAGGGGAGGCGGGGCAGGATGGGCTGTACTGTAACTTGGGAGCTTAGCTTGGGTGGAGCAATGATGATGGGTCTGTACCTAATGGATGTGCTATGGATGTTAGTGGAGTGTATACTAATACTTCCATTTGCTTAACATCCATGGCAGCTGTCTTCACGCATTGTATAGGTGACAAGTTCCATCATTCGTCAAAGAATTAAAGTAAAAAATTGAGTCCCTATTCTATAGAGCTCCATTCACTCAGAGGAATTTGGTATCTTCTTAGATCAACCAATGGCGGAATTATTATGCTTGTATTCCGATTACGCCTTCGCTCTACTATATTCAACCACCACAACTCAATAATCCAATAGCCTCTTGATGTTATCGTAAATTCCTAGAAGGTTTCAGTCAGCTTTGCATTATTCGAAGGAATTACTTCCAGTTACTTACTTGCAACGTCAGGCAGGTTGAATCTCTCATATAGAAGAGGCTGATGGATACTCCAACCAGCGACCCGAGCAACAGGGGCCTCCAACCTCAAGAAAGTATCGTGATCCTCTTGAATAACCGCAGCAACCTCTGCACCAATACCTGCGTTCACCATAGCCTCGTGGACGACCATAGCTCGTCCTGTCTTTCGAACACTCTCGAGAACAGTCTTCTTATCCCAAGGATACAAAGTTCGCAGGTCAATCAACTCGACGGAGATACCCAGATCCTGTTCAGCTTGCTTAATGGCGTTATGGCAGAGGTAAAGAGGTTGACCGTAGGAGATAATGGTGACGTCTTTGCCTTCCTTCAGGATTTCGGCCTTTGACAACGGGAGCTCATATGATCCTGTGGGTACTTGCTCAACAGCTGCGCGGTACAAGATCTTGGGTTCTAAGAAGACGCAGGGGTCGTTGCTACGGATAGCTGCCAAGAGAAGACCTTTAGCTTGGGCCGGTGACCTTGGCATAATGACCTTCAGTCCAGGGATGTGTGTAAACAAACTCTCGGGAGATTGTGAATGGTAGAGAGCACCGTGACCGACACCGCCGCAGGGCATTCGAACAGTTAAGCCACCAACACTTCGGCCGCAGGATCCATCACGATATCTGAACTTGGCTGCCTCGTTTACCAATTGGTCAAATGCTGGATAGACGTAGTCGGCAAATTGGATTTCGGCAATAGGCCTCATGCCTTCCGCAGCAAGGCCAATACCGAAACCCATGATTCCTTGTTCTGTGAGGGGAGCGTTGAACACTCTCTCGGCGCCATGGGTTTCGGCAAGGTTCATGGTACATCTGAAGACACCACCAAAGGCTACATCCTCGCCGAAAACGACAACGGATTCATCTTCTGTAAGAGCGATTCCCATGGCATCGTTGATGGCTTGGAACAGGTTCATCTTTTTTGTCGGGCCATTGCGAATGTGTTCAGGAAGCTCCTTGTGACTTAGAGCAGCCTGTGAGCTATGTGCGAGTAGAGGCGTCGTACCGTAGTCAACGGGCAGGTTAAGTCTGGCATTGGGTGGATGTGTCGAGTAACATCGTCGGCCTACAGGTAATGCAAGTGAGAGCCGAGCAGTCGAGGGGCAGCTGGCGATGTGAGCTCTCTTGAATTGGTGAATGACACGGTGCTTCATGGTGGTTGATAGTTGGCAATGTTCACGGATGGAGAGTCAATGGCAGAAGGTGGACAGCAATAAATTCAATTCGGACGGTATAGCAGTGCAGTAGCAGTAGTAATAGGTATCAGCCGGAAATGCAGCAGATCGCTATACCTTAGATATCCAAAGCCAACCGAAGGGGGCTTATTGATTGTGTTCCTCGGCGAAGGTGATGTCAAACTTCGGCTTGCTGCGGGTTCCCCGGGACCTGGGCGGCTTTTATCGCACGCCAATGCCGTGAGCACCGCTGATAAGATAAGAGATTGTTGTCCTGTCAACGGCACGCTAAACAAACAGGTTTCATGTATGTCGTCACTTTTAGAGGTAACTGCAACTAAAAGCACTGATCTTCGCTAAAATCTCATTCCTGGAGAGGTTGCATACCAGCCACACCGCTACAGGCACCGCTACAGGTCTCAAAATGCCTGCACGCGAGTCATCGCGACCTCCCCGCTCACATCGACCAAGGGACCGAGACAGAGACAGAGACCGAGACAGAGACAGAGACAGAGACAGAGATAGGGACAGAGACAGAGATAGGGATAGAGACCGTCGACGAGATGGCCAACGAAAGAGGAAATCAGGATCGCGACGACCTGCTTCGGGCTCGGAAGATACTCGAGACAGAAGTTCGAGGACGTTATCATCCCATGCCCTAGCAGACCTTGAAAGAGAAAATGCGCGACAAAAGAAACGAAGCGAACGCGCAAGTCGAGACTATAGAGATGAATCCCGAAGACCAGAAAGACGACGTGAAGAACACCGAAGAAGAGACCGGGATCCTGAGAAGCCGCGGGCTCATGGCAAGAGTAAGAAGAAAAGAGTTGTAAGCGGAGCTGTTATGGAAGAAGGACAGTCGAGGGCGCATTTAAGAGGCGGTGGGGGAAGCGTTGATACCATCGAACAAGAGAAGGACTTTTACTTATCAAAGCCCCCCAAGAAGAAAAAGAAGAAGCTCTGTTAGTCTTCATGATTCTCTTGTTTCTCGATTTATGCTAATATGAAACGTCAGGGATTGCGCTTGGTGTGGGCGCCGTTGTTCTGCTGATCATTATTGTCGTGGCAGCTGTTGTCAGCAAGAAGAAAGACGGTGGAGGTGGCGGTGGCAGCAGTGACAGCTCAGACGATACAACCGAAGATACTTCAGACCTGGATGGAATGGACCGCTCAGAAATACCCGAAAAGTGGCGGAACACATATCTCGACCCCTGGACTTGGAAATCAACAACCGACTTCAACCTGACATTCACAGACGAAATGGTTGGGGACTTGCCGATTATGGGTCTCTACGACGACTGGGATGATTCAGCTCAAGCCAACGAGAATGTTCCTCCGCTGAACAAGCCTTGGGGTTCTTATGGCAAGAAACCTGCTCGCGGAGTATGCATCGGCGGGTGGCTTTATCTGGAGCCTTTTATCTCGCCCTCTCTTTTCAACTACGACAAAAAGCAGGGCATCATTGATGAGTGGACCTTATCTAAAAAGCTGGGCTCTGAAGCAGGAAACACACTGGAAAAACACTACGCATCGTTCATCACAGAGCAGACCTTTAAGGACATACAAGCAGCGGGTCTGGATCATGTCCGTATTGGCTTTAATTACTGGGCTGTCGAGGTTTATGATGACGATCCTTACGTGTACCGAACATCCTGGCGATACCTCCTACGCGCCATTGAGTGGTGCCGCAAATACGGGTTACGAGTCAACCTAGATTTACACGGCATTCCTGGTAGTCAGAACGGATGGAACCACAGTGGTAGATGGGGTTCTATAGGCTGGCTGGATGGAAAGGACGGCAGCAAGAACGCGGAACGAGCACTCGACATTCACAAACGATTATCCAAGTTCTTCGCTCAGCCCCGCTATAAGAACATTATCTCTCACTACGGTCTCGCCAACGAACCTCGAATGACGAGTCTGAAGACGAGCGATGTGATCAAGTGGACAGAAGATGCGTACAAGATTGTGCGCGACAATGGTGTCAAAGCACTTGTGGTCTTTGGAGATGGTTTTATGGGACTCGAAAACTGGCAGGGTCTGATGACCGGCTACGACGACATGGTCCTTGACGTCCACCAGTATGTCATTTTCAACGAGAACCAAATCGACTTTACGCACAAGGAGAAGGTCGAGTATGCCTGTGACGGCTGGACTGAGCAGGCTGAGATCAGCATGGATCGCTCGAAAGGTTACGGCCCTACCATCTTTGCCGAGTGGTCCCAGGCGGATACAGACTGCGCAAAATTCCTTACAGGAGTAGGCTGGGGCACTCGCTGGGAGGGTACATATGATACAGGAAATAAGGACTCGTCCATCCTGGAACCTCGATGCCCTACCAAAGACGATAAGTGTTCATGCCGTGGCGCCAACGCTGATCCTAGCGACTGGAGTGACGAGTACAAGAAGTTCCTCAAGATGTTTGCCGAAGCGCAGATGCACAGTTTCGAGAAGGGTTGGGGATGGTGGTACTGGACATGGAAGACGGAGGACAACCATCAATGGAGTTACGAGTCTGGTCTCAAGGCTGGCGTTCTGCCCGAGAAGCCTTGGGATCGTGACTTCAACTGTGACAAGGACGTTCCCGATTTTGAAAAGATGGGGCTGCCCGAGTATCTCTAGGGGTAAAGAAGGTTTTGTATCGTGGGTTTACAGTATAGGTTCAGGATATGTGATGGTGTGTTTTGGCGTTTGGATACTCATGGGATTAGTATATAGAGCAAGCATGTTTTGGCCAGTACACGGAAGGCTTTAATGAGACGACCGACCGAGTGTATTTATGATCGAGTACAGTACATTGTTATATGATAGATAGATGGATAATGAGAACAAGGAAAAGGAGTTGCCATGATATTCGAATTTTCAACCTTGTGAGAGAGAACCTGGCCAACGTTTGGATTTAAGTAGGAATAACATGCGCTATGTGCACTAAAGACAAACCTGCAGATACAATAGCATAGAAGTAAGGATATGACAACATCTGAATCATGCCAAGGAGACTCACATCATGCATATATGTATCGTGGATGTATGTTTCATGAGCCGACCGACAACCGCCGATTGGGTGTTGGGAATAGCACGGATCTATGATGCGACCTGTTTTATGATTCGGTGAATAGTCGAGATAGCTGCATTGATATATCCTGAAAAGGCAAGACTTGGCTTGAGATTCAGGCCACTCATAGACAAGAATGAGCTTGAGAACTAAATCCCCCAACGATAGTTTAGTTGCAGATATTGATTAGAGCCAGACACTGCAGCGCGTGTGAAAGGAGAGGATGGCAGTTTCCCACCTCTCCGGTCTACTTCTCTAGATAAAGCAATGAAGAATATCAATCTAACTAATGTGACTTCTTCGAGTCAGAGACCGTATAAATCCTAACCTTCCGAATACATCAACAAGTCTTAGGATCATGATGGCAGTATTTACTTTGACTGACATATCACAGTTAAGCTCATAATCATGATGAGTTATGTATCATTGTCATGTTTTGCTTTATTTATCCCGCGCGTGTTGGCAAAGGAATGTAACTTGTAGGTACTATGGGATTCAATCGCGACAGCTCATGGCGAAATCCATGTGCTAAAACGAAATCCAAATCACAAACACTCTCAGTCGTAGTTCACAGAATTATCATTATTTCCATAAAGATGCCAAGGAAGCGTCTCAATAAGAGGCGGCCTCTCGTGACAGTGTCGGCATGTATACTTCTCTCTAACAAGCCCGGGTGATAAAGAGGAAGTTTTGCTGTGTTGTTTTTGTTTTGTCGAAGAGGGAAGAAGAATTCGAGGCCAACCACACACATAGCATATTCGTCTTCATCATCATCGTCATCATCGTCATCATCATCAGAGTCACCATCAAAGTCACCAACAGTGAGTCATTTTCAAGCGAGGTACTCAAGCAGACACTTGCAAGACGAGGTAGTAAGCCTGGGCTCCGGCTCCCCTTCGGTAGTCCTGGACTTCAGCGGACAGGACCTTGACCTTGTTCTGCTCGGCAAGGCTCTTCACGTGGCTCTCGTAGCCTCCGCTCTGCCAGATCTCACGGATGACAGTGGCCACGATATAGCCTCCGGGCTTCACGACACGCACGAATTCACTGATAGCCTCAGGACCAACGTGAGACTGTGTAAGAGTGCCGACACACGTCACGACATCATAAGAGTCATTCTTTGCAGACAGGGGGCGAGACAAGTCCGTCACGTCCAGGTTGCGGTATGCTCCTGTAGTGCGAGCCTCTTCGAGCATTCCAGGGCTCAGGTCGACGCCGTCAAGCTTCTTTGCGCCCAGACGAGCGAGGAAGACGCCGACGAGGCCGGTACCGCAGCCAGCGTCGAGGATCTCAACGTCTGGGTTGATGGTGGGGGTTCCTAGGACTTGGGGAACATAGGCAGCGGCAATGGCAGGGCCGACATAGTCTTGGCCCTTGCCTGTGATCTCCTCGTTGTAGGTCTTTGCCCACTCGTCGTAGACGGAGCGAGCATGATCAACAGAGGTGAGGGAGTAGATCTTGGGGAAGTATTGGGCAGTGGTTTGGGAAGACATGGTGTTGAATGAGGAAGGGAGTGGTTGAAGGGTGTTTTGGTGAAGTGTGAGAGACAAGGAGTAAGTAAATAGGAGGTGATTGATTGTCTGTGTTGAAACCAAAGCAGTCTTGAAAGTTGAGTTGAGTTGTGTTGAAGAGTTGTAGTCTCAGCAATTTTGAGGAGAAAACATGCCCCTTTTATAAACAATGCTCAAACAACCGAAGCCCCGCGTCTCTTCTTGTTTCCCCTCGTCCCCCCGTGTCGTAGAGATCCCGAGATGACGTTTCGGCGTGCCTCTGGATGCGAATCAATTGGTGGGTTGAATGAATGAACATGAACGATTGCGACTCGGCGTAGCCCAAAGTAGCGATCCGAGGTAGTAAGCGTTGAAGAATAGTACACCAGTGGGGAACCAGTACTATACTGTACAGTTTGACCTAATAGGAATAGAATAATAATGATAATAATAATAGGCTTTCGTCAGAGAAAATGGGGGGGTTGTCAAAAAGAAACCACCATGTTTATGTTGGCTGCTCTTGTTGTGGTGGTGTTGAAATGCAAAGCAAGGTAACGCAACGCAACGTTGGCGGTTATGATCAGCCGAGAACTCTTAGCCAACTGGGTCAATGGACGAAATTCCTGCTGAATCGAGTGGTGTTATGAGTGCTTTTCCTCTTTACTTCTTTTGTATTCTTTGGTGATATTGTGTCTGTCCATTGCGACAAGTTTCTTTTAGTACTTGTGGTATTCTTTACACCACCAAGACGACAAACTTGTGCACGATCGCAACAACTCAATTTGCCGACAGAGGAGTCCCTTATCACAAGGAAATAGATAGTAGCTTTAGGAGAATCCAATGAAGCAAGATTCAGGTCACCCAGTTGAGTCTCCATTCTGTCGTGGGCGCATCATGAGTGTGTCCATTGCGAGAATTATTTCATGCAGTTGCAGGGCTGCAGAAGCTTTGCCCCCGTCTTGTTTTACAGGGCAGTGCAGCTGCGGCGTTTGGTTCCCTGGAAGCGCGTCTCTGAGTTGCAACTGAAGCTCATGGTAGAAGCGAGTTGATTCGAGCCATGGTGTCCTTTTGGAGCTGGCAACTGTCTTGATAACTCTCGACTATCTGATGTGACGCGACACCCTCTCTCATGACTCTTTAATTGCATCTGTTCTCGTTAACTAGGAGAGCTGCTGCACGAAGGGACCTGCCTACCCTACAACATCCGGGAGCTTCTTCCTGCTGACCGAGCTGTGACTGATGGGGGTTGTGTTACGAGTTACAACCCTGCCAGCGCCCGCAGTGGAACTGTACAGCACAGATGGAACTGAATGACGCCATTCACGCATGTCGTCTTGGTCGTCCTATCAAATCTTGAAGACGAATCCAGGTAAATAGGCTGCCAATTGGTCAAGATCACCAAGAGTGAGCCGTGTTCTGTACTGCACAATGGATGATACGAACGAGCGTTTCGACTGTGATTCGTCAACTGACTAGAATTAACAAGTTCTTGTTTATTTCGGACATTAATCAATAAGCATGTGAAGAATAACTGGGACTTGCAGGGTAGTCAAGAGTGTCTTATTCGATATCATGAAGATGATGAATGTTAGCGTGATACACAACTATGCAATCCCCGCAAGTAAATGCTACAGAACGATAAGCATACTCAGGGTGTTTGTTCCTGTAAGAGATACCTGGCCATTGATAATCTCTCATGTTCTGGAATGCGGGGAAATAACAATTATTGTTTCCTCCTCCATCATGTCGCCTCTTGACTCTTTTCTACTCTCGCCTTTGTTTCAAGATATTACAAAGAAAGAAGGACAGATAACAAACAAGTAACATCTTATCTCCGAAAACAAACAAAGCATTCGGAGCTGAAGAAACGGACATCGGCTTTGTCTGATTGTTGCAGTACCCTGTTACTGTTACTGTTACTAATAATAGGTTGCACCCAGTAAGTAACGAAGCACCGGAGTCAAGGGAATACTGTACATAGGTACTGTAGTAAAGCCCGAATCCCGAATCTTGCCTCTCAGCTACCTATACAATATCAACCTAGCCTCCTGTAGAAGTGATTTTCGCGCGAACAAAGAAAGACGAAGTCGCGAAGCTTATATAACATTCTTAATCTGTTACCATAGACTTGGTAAATATGGTATACGAAACAGGCCTCTCTTTCATAAGCAAGCCACAGCGGCCGACTGTCCATTGTTGATTGGGTCGTGAGAAACATTTGCAGGCTTCTTGTTGGTCAGCAATGACAAAATGTCCTAATAGTTGAGGTATTAGAATTTGGCGATGTCCGAACGAGTGCCGTGTTCCTGGCGGTAAACAATGAGCAACGTATCATAAAGGAGTCATTCCAGCGTATATATATATAAAGGCCCTGGGGATCCGGATAATGATGAACACAACTCTTGGCAGGATATCTTAAATAGAAAGTGAAGGTTCACTTGGAATCATTCATTGGTACGCGTCGACCTTCAAGATCTACCGCGAAGTTTCGTCACCCCTCGGGATACGATCGATGGCAATGGATCGTGATATCGAAAAGACGTCAACAGATCAAGGGACACTGAGGCCCGAGTCTAACGAGCCAACATTCTCTCCCGTTCAATCAGGGATGCCACAAGCGACGTGGACTCGCTCAAGAGTATCCCGTAACCTCTCTCGCTGTCAATCTCATAATGGCTACAGCTGCAACCCTTACCAGAAACCTGACGATGACGACGACGATGCACCGGAGAAAGACCCTTTCGAGGTTGGCTGGGAAAACGGAGATAGCGATCCTTGGTGTCCACGCAAGTTTGTCAAGTTAAGAAAGTGGTTGATCGTCATTATTGTTTCCTCCGCAAGTCTATGCGTGTAAGTTAATTCCCCAATACCTTGACATTTTGTTATCAGGAAAACACTCACCAACATGACGATATAGAACTGCCGCAAGTTCCATCTACACATCCACCTACCAACAGATGGAGGCCGAATTTGGAAACTCGCGAGAGATATCCATCCTTGGTCTTTCAACCTTTGTCCTAGGAATTGGCCTTGGGCCCATGTTCCTTGGACCTATGAGTGAATTCTATGGTCGAAGACCTATTTACATTGTCTCATGGTCAATGTACTTGATCTGGATCATTCCCCAGGCTGTGGCTCAAAACATTGAGACCATCATCGTGAGCCGGTTCCTCGATGGGTTCTCAGGCAGCGCATTCCTTGCTGTATCTGGTGGTACTGTCGGGGATCTCTTCACTGCCAACGAAATACAGGCGCCCATGTTGATGTTCTCCATTGCACCTTTTGTCGGCCCTTCGATTGGGCCTCTGATTGGAGGCTTCATCAATCATAATGTTGACTGGAGATGGACGCATTGGACACTCTTGATATGGGCTGGTGCTTTGTGGGTAGCTATTGTCTTTTTCGTCCCCGAGACGTATCGTAAGTTTTGGACTGGATCATCAAAGTGGCTGGCATCAACTGACCTCGGACTTCTGTAGATCCCATGGTGCTCAGAAACAAAGCGAGACAAGTTCGGAAAGAGACAGGCGATGAGAGATGGAAGGCCCCCGTAGAAAAGGCGGAAAAGTCAGCCGTCAGCGCAATAGGACGGTCTCTCCTACGCCCCTTTCAGCTCCTCATCTTTGAGCCAATGTGTCTCAACCTGTGTATATTCACGGCTATACTCCTAGGTATTCTATACCTCTTTTTCGGAGCTTTCCCTCTTGTGTTTGGCAATATCTATGGCTTCAACCTCTGGCAAGTCGGCCTCTCCTTTCTGGGCATCCTTGTGGGTATGGTGGCTGCCGCAGGACTCGACCCTGTGTGGCACCGCATAAGGGACAATCTCGTCCGCAAGCTGAGCTCAGAAACCGGCGTTCAGGGCAGCAGCCAGCCCGAGTTCAGACTGCCACCGGCGATCGTGGGGGCTCTCATCGTGCCTGCTGGTATCTTCATGTTTGGCTGGTCGTGCTATCCTCAGGTGCACTGGATTGTGCCCATTATTGGATCAGCCATCTTTGGAACTGGGTAAGCTAAGTCATGTCATGATAACATCCGTCACTCTGCAAAACCAAACAATTGGCAGGCCTCAAAGGGGCGCGACTCAGGGAGCACTGAGCTTTGAATCGTCATACCCAGGCCGTGGAATTGTCTCAACATGGTGACTGAGACAGGAACCGAACTCACGGAATCACACTCGCACAAAGAAAGCCAGACAAGAGTTTTTGGTTTTAGTCACCGCTTGGTCATGCCTTTTGAATCTCGTATCCCCTCAACTTGTGTCTTGACGAACTGCAGCTAACCGTTATGATCCTGATATAGAATCCTTCTTGTGTTTAGTGGAGTCTTTACATTTCTTGTAAGTTCAATCGAAGCCCGTCACTTTCTCCGGTTGTACAGAGCCTGTGGTAGGCTCACCGCATGCTACATTGTTCTTCGCATGAGTTGCTCTAGTCTAGTTACTAGGATCATGACAGGACTGTAAATGCGGCGACTTGTACTTGTGCCAGATTGGAGCTGTTGCTGACCTTTGACGGGATAGGTGGATGCGTATCCGCAGTACGCTGCGAGTGCATTGGCTGCTAATGCCTTTGTACGTTGTGCTTTTGCTGGTAAGTGACTGATATTTCGTTCTTTACTCTAGTTCCATACTATTCATCGAGATATTAACTACTTCTACCTGAAAATGCATGATATGGTTTTAAAAACAAACTACTGACTCTCATGTCGCACAGCTGCATTTCCCCTGTTCGGCAACCAGATGTACAAGAAACTCAACAACCACTGGGCTTCTACCCTGCTGGCATTCCTGACAGTTGTCATGATGCCCTTTCCATATCTTTTCTTTCATTATGGAAAGAGGATCAGGGCCAATAGTCGCTTTGCTACTTCTTGAGAGCTGGCTTCGTCCGTGTTTCCGCGCCACTGGATAAGACGCCAAAAGCCCCTGTACTTGGAGAGTGCTGCATTGCATCAATGAGATGGATGTACAGCAGACAAATACACCGAAAAAGAGAATCCTAGTCATTGAGAGGCGTTGGTAGCAGATGAGTGAGTGAGTTGATGGCTGATCGCCGGTTGTACATAAAAGGCCGGTCTACAGTAGCTCTTACGCGTGGAGCCAGAAGGAGTTGGGCGTTGGTTACTCTTTGTACAGTATATCGGGTTGTAGAGTGCAGTGTTGAATCCTACACTGATGACATAGATCAATGGACTGACAAGTTTGAATACGGGATGACTTGATTGGGATACTTTGCAAAGTATATCGATTCACTGTTATCCAACCCGACATACTAGTCTAATGGATCCATATCGAGCAAGATTTAGTACACGGGGAAGTGAAGTCGATCTTCAGCAAAGATCTACTTGACCCGCTGAGGCAAATGCGGGGATATAACATGATCTTGATAGACATGCATGGCTTGATTAAGGACACTGACGATCAAATATAAGAGAATGATTTGATACTGTCCAAGTGCTTAGCGATTTCTTTCCTGAACAGGTCAAGTCATACGAGCAGGTCCTGGTAAACTGTTGACAAGGCTATGCCCTGTAATAATGTCAGCTGTTTCAAGTGTGAGTTCGATATTCTTTCAGCTTGACAACAGCCTGCATAGCTTATAAACCAATGTCGTCTACTGCGGCGCGAGATGGGCCAACCACAACTTGGGTGGGAAGAACAAAGTCGAGATGGACAAGGGTGTCTCAGCCTCTTGAGGTCTCACAAAACAGAATTTACAATCTGCAAGTTCCCCATGATCCTCGGCTATCGCAGCCTCGACTCCAGGTTCTCGGCCAGCAGCATGGATCATACTACATACAGTATGTATGCAGTGTCATGCCCTCCAACCAGATGAGCCCTCGCCTGCTTCTACCCGCTGTAAAAAAAAAAAAAAAAAAAAGTAGTAGTCAACTCAGCTATCCATGGCCTGGTTGTCACGCAATGCAGGCCGCAGCCGCAATAAAAAGTAAAGAAAGAAAGAGGAATGGCACTGACTCTAGAGTGATTTACTAATCTTGAGATCACAGGAGCTTGTTGAACCTAGCCAGTTCAAACCTGCTATTATTGTAATTTGCGATTACTTGTGGCTTAGAGACCAAAGATTGTAACTCTATGTCTTGGCATGTGCAAGATAGACCCTGGGTCATATACATAACTACCCTCGGTCGCCGAGGTCAGTCGTCGGTTAACGACAGTCCCAAGACCCCGGATATCTAGGATCCAATAAAGTATCCTTGATATCAAAAATCAATGGCTCCAATCACCCTAGTACTGTACTTTCTGTAAACAGCTGAGCTCAAAATATGGCAGAACATCAGACAAAGGATTCACATCCAAGACCTCGGCGGCCTTCCGTTTCCGTTGCCGTCTATCCTTCTGCTTGACCCCACCTTGACCTCCGGCATCCGGACTCGGCATAAGCCCAGCGGCCCGGATGGCCGGATAATTTTGGATAACAGACATTGGTGAAGCGCATCAGATCATTTTTAGAGACATATAACTATATATAAAATAGATGTTCTACAATATCTAGCTATTTGTATGCACAAAATGATCATCCAGGAGGTTTCTTGGTGTTTCGGGTACCTTGCTTTGATGCCGCTCACCGGCCGTCCCACACCGGCCTGTCGGTGACGGTCGCCGGAGCAGGGGTTTTTGTTTTGTTTTTCTCTATGCAGCTAGTCTCTAGTGGGAAATGATTGCAGGTATTAGTGCCTTCTTAGTGATGATGGAAAAGATCAAATTCAAGCCATGTATTGTGTGTGCTTGAATGGAGTAGATATACATGTATTAAGAACATCAAACAGATACCAATTGCTTCCATGGATGGTATCCTATACCAAGGATCGTCTGAAAACTCCGAGTCATTCAACATTAGTCTGACGCCGCACCTTGTGTCAACGGTGCTGCTGTCGCACGACACCATATAGAAGGTAGATATTGACCCTTGTCCGACAAGGTACGAAGACCACTCTAATCAAATACTAAAGACTCTGTTCTGTTCTGATTGAGAGAGAGATCATAGGACCTCCTTGTCCACGATTCACAATTCGTCACCAGCCTGAACCAACAAGGGTGGCTGGGGAAATTAGTTAAGTGATAAAATGGATCAATGGAGCTGCCCTAGCGGCTCAGCGGGATCTTTCTTAGTCGGAGCTGGATCGAGACTATTGCTCAAGGTGCAGTAGCAGTAACTCAAGGAGAATTATTCTTGTTATTATTGTTCTTCTTCTTTTACATTCTTGTTGACCGCCAAGTCAATGATTGAGTCAGGATAACCAAGTCATGACCACACCCCCCGGGCTTCGTATTCGAAACTACGACAGTAAAAGAAACTAGGGGCAATAAATTTTGCTATGGACTTTCAAGTTACAAATAGAAGCCATCATCGGACCAATGGACAACCTCGAGTTTCCCCCAGGACGCGCTACACTCTCCACTGTATTCCATATTGCCTGTACCTAGTTACTACTAAGAGCGAACCCCGCAATGGATTAAAAGTTTGACCTTTTAGTGACTGACTTGGGTAATAGGTTCGGCTTGCTGAGGCATAAACATCACAAGTATCAGCCATAGTATTAGTCTCCCAAATCCACCTGAGACAGCGCTGGGCAAATTCTTTCATGATGATCAGTGTTTTTTTTTTAATGTATTGCTTACAATTCTGTTGGTCCAGTATATTGACTGCCACTAATACCCATGTCTTGTAAGGTTGTATTGATTCCAACGTTTACAAATTCAGTACCTGAACAACAGGGGAGAGAGAGTTGGGTAGACAATTACCCACCCTGTCCATGCCAAGTTACCTAAGAGTAGAGTAGAGTAGGTTGCATAGTAATACATCCATACCTGTACGGTTATTGAATCATCCGCATGTACTGGCCTGGCCTGTCAAGTGTCATGTTCCTTGTTCACAAGATTGTATGTAGCATTAACACCTCACCTCGGGTTTCTACATTTACACATGCAAAAGTAAACAGAATACATCCATACCTAGCCTCTTTTATTACTTCAGTAATGAACTCACTACCTAGGTATTGTTAACAATAAAGAAACCAAAATAAATGCATTTGTCTATCTTTGTGTAGGTATTTTTATACATATGAATCCATATCCATTCCTCTAATGGATGCAATCCACTCTGTTGCTTGTACTATACTGTACCTACATACATCAGGTACTTCTGGGGTTCCTAGCACGCGATTGATTTCCATGAATTCAACCTCTACAGCTCATGTATGTATGTATGGACTGTAGGTACCAGGCTTATATTAGTACCCAATATCCATCCATCCATTCCCCAAAGGAATAAATCTACTTGCCCTGCCTGCTCTGTGGCGCCCACTAAAACCCATTTCACCAACCACCACCAAAACCCCACACTACAACACCCGCTGGAACCAACCACTGTCGTCTGACCTCTGACCTCTCTGTTAGGTAGGTTGGATCCAATCCATGCCCAGGCTCTTTTCTCGCTGATCTTGAATTGGACCAGTCATTGCTGACGGCTTAGTCTGCGAATTGCCTCGTTCGACTTTCCCTCCTACCTACCTACTCACTTACTATCTATTATCTTGCTTCACCAATTCAATCAATTCCTTTATCTATTCCGCTATCGCGATCCGATTTCCCCGCGCCGCGCCGCGCTTCGCTCAGGTCCGCTCCATTCGTCTCGTCTGGTTCGCATGCCTCATCTTTGCACGACGACGCTACTTCTACTTTTAACTACACTGTCACCACTGCCTGCTTCTGCTTCGACCGTCGCCGACGCTGTGTGAGCTGTTACTCTTGCTGTTGTGCGCTTTGCTCCTCAGATTGCCTACCTAGTCCAGCTTTACCACTGGGTCTAGCCATTCCTCATGGCCCGCGGGTAGCTGCATCCTATTCTTTCCTCTTCGTCATCGTCCTCCGCAACCGCATCCTGGCCATTTCGTACCTGTAGCTGTCGCTTCTTCCTCTTCCCGTGTCGCCTCAGTCGCCCCTACCGCTACCTATCCACGACTGTCTTGCGTCAAACGATCATCGATCTTCCTACCGAGTCTCGAATCACACCTCTCCCACGAGTCACATCCTCCACCTTCCTCAGTGACGACACTCGCAGCCTCACGACCCCCCTGCGACTTGCAGTACTATTGATTGCTTATACGTCGCACGAAAACGCCTCCTTGCGTATCATATCTGAGGACTTTATTGGCTTTACTCGAATACGCCCCATTTAGTATACGAGCTCGACCGATCACTTTCGGTCTCTTCTTTAGCCAAGGCTTAACACTCCGGACACGGCTGCATACAGCCCTCTGGCCTCGTTTGCGCCCAACGCCATAGTCCTACCGGACCTGTACCGTACAGCTTAGGTTGTTCCTAATCTTACATACGCCATCTTCACAGCTCGCATAAGTGAACGGTCAAGAGATCAAGAGAGGGTTTCTGTTGCGCGTTCCTACGCCACCGTGGGGGTTATTATCTGTGAATAATACGCATCGCAACTTTCATTTGACGACGTACCTGTCTCCTCTTGTTTGTGCCACCGAGGCTTGTACAAGTGTGGTTCCGCAAAGGTGCTTGAAAGGGGGAATAAGGAGACAAGAAACTAAAAACAAAAAAAAGGGTTTCTAGGATTCGGAACCTGCATTTCCGGGCCGCTTTGTGTGCAGCAACCTAAACAAAGTCTCGGGCTCGATTAAGCTGAGAGGAGGATATTCCAGCCGTCGCATTACCCTGTGTTGGTCTCCAGGCCTTGTATATAAAACCTAAGACACCATGCCGCACGAGATGGAGGAGAACGGTGCTGAGGTCTCAGATGTTATGTCTGAGAACGAGGACGAGACGGAAACTTTTATCAAAGACGACGACGAAAAGATGACAGACCAGAGCACTACTGAGGTCAAGAAGAAGTACGACCCGAAGGATCCTTTGCGCCCAAGAAGGAAAAAGGCTCGGAGGGCCTGCTTTGCCTGTCAAAGGGCCCATCTGACTTGTGGTAAGTCTCCTTGCAACTGCCATGCTGGCGATTTGCTGGCATGCGCCAGTTATTATGACGCGAAATGTCGTTTCCCATTGTGAAGTTTGGCTCTTGCATTAGTCCGTCGGTTCCCAGCATTTAGCTGGGTGACTGTTTGCGTACTTCTCACAACCCATTTCTGTGAAAAGAGTCATAGTTGAGATCATCGTGCTTGAAGGTCAAGAAGAAGGTTTCAAACTGACATCTTTCCAGGAGATGAGAGACCGTGCCAGAGGTGCATTAAGCGAGGTCTCGCCGATGCATGTCAGGATGGTGTCCGAAAGAAGGCCAAATACCTTCACGATGCTCCTCCAGAAGCTCTTCGGCCTGTTCTTGGCCCCAACTACAACCCCAATCCTAATCCTAATCCTACGCCTCCACGACCCAGCACACAACGCCATGATTCGAATGCGAGTCAGCCGGATAGCTTATCTGCGACCGGAAGCAACTTCTTTTCGCAAGCAAGCACAACGACTTTGCCGGTTTATTCAACAGGCGCGCAAACCCCTGTAGGCATAGATGGCCTGCCCTTCAATCCTCAAGCATCTCCAACATCTTTCCAGCCTCCGATCGCCAACACGCACGCGCCCATGAACAATATATTACCTGCCGGTAATATGGACTTCAATGCCTTGTTCGATCCTAGTAACCCTGCCCTGTATAACTTCGACCTGGAAGGTCTCAACTTCGGTAGTCAGTATGCAGGTTGGGAATTCGGAATCCTCAACAAGATGGCCCTCGGAGCCGAGACACCCCCGCGGGAGAACTCCATGTCACAAACTCCAACAACTGAGGCCACTTATGCAGCTCTCTTCGGGAACGCAAATGGGAACGCAAATGGCTTTGACCATCCCATGTTAGGGGCCGACTTCTCGGGAATGGACCAGAATAATCAGTCTCTCTATGCACAGGGAAACCTCCAGCACGGGTTGCCCCATGCTTATGCCATTGCAGCTGGTCCTACAAGTCTTGCTAGCCCAAGTACAGATGCTACAGCTAGTCCACATTCAGTCGCGGGCATGGAAGGCTCGCCGAACCACAATTTCGCCGGTATCCCTACAGTTCCTGGCCCGCAGCGACACAGACCGAAGAATGCCAAGGCAGCTCCCAAGTCGTATCTCGGCAAGCGACAAAGGGATTCTGCTGCTATCTACGAAAGTGTCAAGGAGCCCTATCCTTACACCACCGGATTCCATAACATGGTGGCTGTCTTGCGAAACCGTCTGCCCGGCAACAAGCTGTTAAGAATTGCCAAAGCACTTGGAGAAATTCGACCGTCTTTCATATCGTGTACTAAGGATTTGACTCGGCAGGATCTTATCTTCATGGAGAAGTGCTTTCAAAGAACATTAGTCGAGTACGATGACTTTCTACAGCATTGCTGTGCCCCGACGATCGTGTGTCGAAGATCGGGCGAGGTCGCTGCTGTTAACAAAGAGTTCATCGCGTTAACAGGATGGACCAAGGAGGTGCTACTCGGAAAAGAGCCAAACCTCAATATCAATACATACAGCGGTCGTTCGACTAATGGGTCCAATACACCAGACAACAACACGCAAGGGGATATGCCCACGCCTCGCCCCCAAAAGGCCACTCTTGACAATAGCGGTGGACGCCCCCAACCTGTGTTCCTGGGTGAGCTTCTGGATGATGATAGCGTCGTCGAGTTCTACCAAGATTTTGCCGAACTGGCTTTTGAAGACAGCCGCGGTAAGGTACAGAGAAGCTGCAGGCTTAACAAGTATCGGTCATCTCAAAGTCTGGACATCAAGCCAGAACATGGTGCTCAGAAAGACGTCCAACCAGGCATTCTTAGCAGCCGAGTTACGCGCATTGATAGCGAGCACGGCATCTCAAGGATAGAGAGAGACGGCAAAGTCGAATGCACTTATTGCTGGACCATCAAGCGGGACGTTTTTGACATTCCCATGATGATTATTATGAATGTGAGTTAGAATACTATGACTGATACGAGCTGCAAGCTAATCCTCATGACAGTTCTTGCCGCGATATCTACCAGACCATGGGCCTCAGCAACTAGCAGTTTAGTTAACCATGAGTGCCGGTGGAACTTGAAATACGTTGATTCCCTCTTTCTTGTTTGATGTCTGTTGACAAAATGCGAGACCATTTTTCAGCCCCCGGGGGAGGGGCCGTAGTGTAAATAAGGCAGAGGAGGAAAAGATTGGAGTAGAGGCTTTTGATAGAAGACTGACGGAGTATGGTGCTAGCTCATGGGTGATTAGTACCGATGTTTCTGGGTCAGAAAGATGGGGGGTTCACATGATACCCAAGTAGTGCTTAGTAGATACAAAACGTTAAATGGCCAATACGTTAAATCGGTGTATCTCTTCTATGTTGCTGTTCTATCCCTAACTCCCGTTCACTTTTCTTTACCCTATTTTATCCCGTTCTGTTTCTAAGCGTCTCGAACTAGCCATTGGACATCCAAGTGACCCCCTACATCCTTGCCACTGATAACGCGACCCTTCTCAGGAGCCCACGCCTCGCGGGCAAGACTGTTCTTTGCAACCTCGCAATCAAAGTTGATATCCTCAATAAGAGCCTCTAAACTCTTGTAGTCCTTCTCCTCACGGATGAAGCCAAGAATGAGCAGGCGCATAGGAACATCGTAAAAGTCAGCAGTGAACTTGTGTAGCACGTGAACCTCGGCACTGCGAACCTCATTCTTGTAGAAAGGGTTGTAACCAATGGACATGACCATGGGGAAGATGTGGAAGGGTGGGTTAGCTGGAGCTTCGGCGGATAGAAGAGCGTCCTCGGTGCCACTTTGGGGAGCAGCGTTGGAGGAAGCTGATGAGGGGGCATCGGGGTGCTCAGAGGGAAGAGCGAGAGATGCGTAGCCAAAGTAAACGCCTGAAGCCATGCTTGAGATCCAGGGGGTCAAAGCTTCGTCAACGGGAAGGTTGGCGGTAGGGATACCAAGCTGGGAGAGGTAAGTAAGATGAGATAAGAAGGTGAGTAGATTAGAAATGTGGTCATACCTCTTTGGAGCCGCGACCGAAACCTGAAATGACCTTGCCTTCCATGTGAAGAGGATAAGGGGCCTCAGGACCAGCATCTGGGCCGACAACTGAAGGACGAGAAGACATGATGGACAATAGAGTCACAAAAGTAGTTATTGTTTAGTGATTGTTGATTATCGATCAACTAAGAAGAATGAGTATTTTGAAACTTGGAGAGTATGTTGTACGGATGAGGCTAACTGTACCTGATCCTTGACTGGCTCACAATAGGTAAGGAAAGGTGAGTCTTTAGGTGAGTCTTGGAGTGAGTGAGTAAGAAGCTGATGGCAATTAATTATCAACGTTCAGTGCAAGTGGGGGTGGAGTTGAGTTGATGATGAGATCCAATCCAATAAATGGTGGGGCAGAGTCGGCGGCGGGTAGTCGATGCCGAAGTGCGAAAGTCGGAGGAATATTGTCGCCTTTGCTTACTTTAGTCTCATGGGATGCCATACAGCATAGATATCAGGTTTCAATAGGTTGTATACGATAAAGTAGACAGATACGAACAGTTAATAGTCTATATTCAGAGCGGAAGGTTGAAAAGGAACCTTGGTAAGTACATTGGTATGTAAGACAACGCTAGAAAGTGAGAGATGTCTTCAGAAACAGAACTGCATCATGCTCATCTTATCTTATCCCCCTTATCATAGGAATGATCTCTAAAGCAAGGTAAATGACCAGCAGTTATTCAACTCACATCCACCGTTTAGATGAAATTCATGCGAGACACTCATGTCGATTGCGCAACAGCAGCTCCTTCAATATTCGTATTAAGACCAAGTGAATGTGCATTACAAGGTATCAAGCGGTTATAGTTCACTCTTGGCAAGTCTTGTTTCACAGCCACTCAGTTTGTCTTTCATTTTCGGCAAGAAATAAACAAGACACTGAGAGCCGTCACGTTCCTACATCTTCTATGCAGTGGTCTCTGCCTTGGCCTCTGTAGCCGTAGTCTGATTGCCTGGCCACTCAGTCCTGCCCAGCTTGATGATATCGCTTGCATTAAGAATCCAGTACTTGCTCGGAGCCTTTCCTTCACTCGCCAACTGAGCAGCTCTTATGGCCGCCTTGGCAATCACATCAGCGTCCTGGCCAATGCTGTCCCTGAAGCCAGAACTGAGACTTCCCAGACCATTGATTGCACTTTGGGCTATGCCCTCCGCAAGACGACTTGTCTCTCTCTGGCCCATGATCATGCCTGGCTTGAGAATCACGGCCTGCTCAAAGTCCATCTCTTTGATTGCGTCTTCGACGCCGTTCTTCATCTTTCCATAGGGCGAAGAGGCTCCCAAGAATGAGCGTGTGCCTCCGCTTGAGACGAAGACGAATGTCGACACGCCTGCGGCCTTGGAGGCCTTTGCGAGTTCAATGTTCAAGTCATGGTCAATCTTCCATTGGTTCTGAATTCCTCCTGCCGCAGCGCGAGTTGTGCCGAGGGCAGAGTAAACGATGGAGGGCCTGGGGGTGAGGCCAGTAAGGAGGTCTGCCCACTTGGTGGTGTCACTGTCGACTATCGCATTGAGCAGCGGGGATGTTGCCTTGGGAGAGCGTCGAGTGATGGTGTGCACAGGGTTATAGATGTCAGAAGCAAGAAGAGTTGAGAGAATGTTTGAGCCGACGAGGCCGGTAGAGCCAATAATGGCAGCTGAGGAAGACATTGCGTATGTTGTTGGTAAAGACGATGAATGGTCTTCAGTAGTGGAGGGGTTGATGGGGTATCGGAATGTGAGTAAGAGCAGGAAGGGGTATCAATATGATGAAGAGTTCACAGAATCAAGGTCGAAGCTTCCAGTTATTAGAGTACCAAGATAGAAGGATGCAAGTAACGTCCAGGGATTGATTATCCATCATCATCCATTCTTTTTAAATAGCGAACAGGGACCATGAGTGACGCCATGGCCCGAGCGGCAAAGAACAAGCCACACCTAGTGAATCAACAGCTCTTAAGTAGCACATGATAAAAGTTGTTGTAGATGTCCTAGCATTATCAATTCTTTAAAAAGTCCAAAGTGTTCCATAAACTCAATCCTGCTGCAGGCAAGTTTGTAGAGCATTGCTACTATGGATCTTGCAGAGTCGTGTAAGTGAAGCTGTCAGCACATCTCTTAATACTGCATCACTAGGTAATCAATTGTACCTGCACAACTTGTGGCTCAGCTGAAGGGCAACAGGGGTCCAATGGAGTTCTCCACAGTTTCTTTACCTACTCAAACTCGAACCCCACATACAACTTGAGCTTCGACTTTGACTTGCGACATCGTTTCTCTGCCTGCGTCTTACACTACGGTACCTCTTGTTCCACGACGGCATTTCGTCGCCTAGTTGTCCTCTCTCATATTATCTTGACCGACTTTTATATACCTCTAGAGGAGATTTTCCATCAAACACCACAAATCCAAATAATACAGCGACTGCTCACAATGGCTACTCAATACGAAGGTATCTTCACTAAACCCCTCCTCAACCCCTCCATCCATACACTCAGTAGCTAATCTTTTTCTTCCCTCACAGTCGAACACAATGTCAAGTTCGCTGAAGGTCGTCGCTCAGGCCGTCGCGTAGACATGGCCTCCTTCTTCTCCCTCCTCGATCAGATCGCCGAGCCCTCAGGCGCCCAGACCCCTCATCATAACCCTCACGCAACGCCCACTCCCGTCGACACAGCCGCTCTCTTCCGCCTCCTCCAAGAACAGCTGCACCAGCTTCAATTGACCGCCCCTACAGATGACAACCGCGACTTCCTCCAGTCCCTCATCATGAACCTCGAGGGCGACATCAACGACCCCCCGACTCGACTGTCAGGCGTTTCGCAAGAATTTGTCGACTCGCTCGATCGCGTGAATCGCAAGACCCTCAAGGCAGACGACGACTGTGCCATCTGCAAAGTTCCTTACCTAGAAGACGAATACTGTCTTGTTGTTGAGCTGCCGTGCAAGGGTGGTCACCAATTTGACCTCGAGTGTGTCGGGCCTTGGCTGCGCAGCAAGGGAACATGTCCCATGTGCCGTCAAGATCTGGTGAAGAAGAAGGAGGCTCCTGTTGTGCAGGATGATGACGACGAGGAGGAGGACGGCGACATGATGTATGCCTAAAGAGCGACATGTTGTTAGCATTGTGCATAGTCTGGCGTTTGGAGTCTGAGCCACAGTGGGTTTGGCTTTCGCAGCTGGTGAATACGAGAGATTATGATTATGACCAAGGGTATGTCTATCGTGATGTTGACCTTACTGCCGTGCAAGGGTTTTTCCATTCAAACTATCGATATCGTCAGGCCATATCTTTCCATGCGATAACTAAGCTCTTTCTTTCCCGAGAACGAACATGCCAAGGATGGCTTGAGGAATCGTGAGAAAATCAAGATCTAATTCTACACCACGCTGATCGACGAACTTATCATTATTGTAAGAGTCTATGGCGAATAAAAAGCGTCCGATTAGAGGGCTATTCATGATAAGAATATTCTCTCCTGGTACAGGGAAACAGGGTATGGAACGAGTATGGAACTCGAAACCCACCTAATCATTCCATCACACTACGGCGAATGGCTTGTATCGCTATGTACCGGAAGCTTTGCTCCGAAATTAGGTGAACACTCATGTCTAACTTGCAACTCATTACCAGCAAGTCCGCAGATGGAATTTATGCCTTATTCGTAAGTGATGCTTCGTCCTGAGCTGGATTTGGCATGATCAACCCGAATCGTTCAGTCATCTGATACAACACGAAGGTTCTACATAGCAATATAGTCCAGCAGATCAGCGAACTCTACGGTGTGTAGTTGTACCTGAGGCTCATATGGTGCATTATCCTGAACACTCATAGTTTTTCGTCAAGATCGAGTTCTAAGACGTTGTTCATAAGAGCTTTGAGTCTGCTTGCGATGTCGGCAAGGTGGATCGATGCCCGGAGATGTGGGGCCGATCAAGTCGGAGCTACATAGGGAAATGCTCCGGCGCTGTTGGCATTTCAACATAGATGGCAATGACACTTTGGCTTTTCAATGGAACGGATAGTTGGAATTCTTCAACAGCCGGAAGGTGCCGGTTTGAACGTTATAGCCACTGATCGGTAATGGTTAGGCCTTAACCACTTGACTTTATGACAAGCCAGTCCATTCCAAGTCTAAACCATATGGCCTTATGTCCATTCACTTCTCACGATTTAAAGGGTTAATCACTGGTTGGGTTGTGTTTTACATCAATTATGCAAGTAGTCCTCCTGCTCCCGCCTATGTAAACCCATGATAAGAATACGATGCGCAATTCACAACCGTAATAAACTTCTCAATGCCATGCCTTCCTCTTACTTGGCCTTGGGCAGATCACCCTTCTTCGGTGCACTTCCACCTCCACTGGATCCTCCCTTTGAGATTTCCTCACCGGCGCCCTTGGTCTTGATGCTCTTCTCGTCACCCATAGGCTTGCTGATGTTCTGGTTTGCACCACTTGCGTGCAAGGCATCCTCTCCCTCGGGACCCTTGGACTTGGTCTTCTTCCTTGTCTTCTCGGCCGCCTCCTCGGGCCGCGTCGTGTTAGGGTCAAAGGCGACATCAGCGTGCTCGGACGCCACCTGCTCGTCGGTTCCAGACTTTGAGTTTTCGTTTGCTACAGGGCGAAGCGACTCGCGATCCTGGTCGTGCTTGTAGGCCATTTGCGTGCGTGCTGTTGTGTGAAGAGGGCGGATGGTGGTTGCGCTTGTGCGGATGATGGTGCGGAAGAGAGACATGATGGCGGATGAGTATTGGTAGTAGAGTGTTGGTTTACGAGCAATTGACGTTGTGGTGTGTGTTTTTGATGATTGGAATTGTTGCTGAGGCAATTTGATTGTGCAATTGGCAAGTTTGAGGTTTACTGAGCTCCTCAAGCTGGGAGTGATGTTGTTCGACCTACGTCATCGAACATCATCTGTATTAAGCGACTATAATCGTCATTACTTTGCAGGGCAGGCTACCCTAGACTAGATACCGTAATGATGTCTCGGGGAAATCCATATCAAGAACCTTGGCTCTGCGACTCGAACGTGAATTCTAGCAGAGGTGGATTAAAGTTGGATCATGAAGATGGACTGGAATCCAAGATATCCGAGAAGGTAATAGAATTAGAGTTCCCGTCGGCAGCTACAGATCTGGATTGCAACACTCCTGGTTCTCTCGATAACTAGCTTCAGTGGTTTATGCGGTTGGTGTAGTTACAAGTCAGAGTGATATTTGGAGTAAAATCCTATATTATCTATGCCAAGCGTTTATTCAGCAAATACAACCAGCGACAGAAAATCAAAACTGTTTTGTGGTGAACTGTTGTCATGGATTCAGTCGATATAATGTGACTAAGTTCGAGAACTGGTGATAGCTCCTCAGTCGACTTACTGTAACCACAACAACACGACACTACCAACAGCGAGCGGAGGACATTACCGGTAAATTGGAACTGATATTGAGCTTGACCAGAACAAGTAAATTTCTGAGACATCCATACGATCCTAGCTCGAGTCTCGCAACTGACTAAGTACCTGCGTATGAGACCCTGCGAGGTTGACTCGTAATTGCTTCCATCTATCTACTGTTTCAACAGTACAGTACAGCTACTCGATTCAGGTACCCGATCTTGGCAGCTCCAAAAACTCTAGACCACGAAACGTACGATTATGATGAAAATAGCAGCATCCTGCAAGAGTACTAGAGACCAAGTAGTAGTGAAAAGAGCATCAAAGCGACGGCAAAGGCGGCCTTAGGCTAAGGGATGGGTGACCATGAACCACCAGATCCATTGATTACCCAACGATTATTTTGTTGTGTTTTGTTGCTTACAGGATAGGGCTAGTATGGATTTCGGCCAAGAAACCTTGACGGGGTGAGCGGGCAGAGAGAAAATGTCGAACCGGAGATATGATTATTTGTTGATACAAATGTACGAAAGTATTGCGTATACCATTCTTTGCCGGGAGGCACTAACGACACCGAGTTTGCGTTCTAGAACATTTCATCTTACTTCTTCCGTCCCTCTCCAGTCTTTTTTTCTTTCCTTTTTCTACCGAAGCCGAACTGCAGACGGGAGATCAGACAAGGCTCGCTTGTTCGATGCGACGACAGATTCAGATAAGAATCAACAGCAAATCAAGACAGTGGTTTAACATGTACTCTGTATGTATGTAGAAAGGGTCATCCTTGTTCAGCTCGGCTTGAAGACGTGGCCGTGGATCTGTATCAAAGGTAAGCGAGTATCATCTTCAGCTGACTTTATGCAGCGTAGTGTGTGACTGGACGAGAGTGAAGAAGACGAACTACACCGCAAATCTTTTTTTCTGAGATTACTCTATTTCCAGGATGCGATACGAATATGCAATCATGACAGAGGAAACGGCTGTAGCGTCAAGGACAAAAAAATGGAATAGGAGGATCGGCATCTGACACGGGTGGGAAACAGGGGTAAATGGGATTAGACGAACGCCTAACCAACGGGAGTTGCAGAACCTAGAGGTACTCGACAGCCTTGTGACTGAGGTGACGTTCAGAGTTACAGGCCATGTACGGTATTGTATGAAACGCCGTTGAAGCAGGCACCGGCATCAAGGCCCGGATGGATGGATGGACCCTCCCTCGGGATCTCTTTCTTTGATATTAGTGAATTGGCTGGGTTCAAGGTTGGCTGAAGCCTCCAACTGCCCGCATCAAAAGAGGCGGGCGCCGTTGCAGCTTGGACTTGGGACTGGAGCAGGGGCCTTTGGGTGGCACGGCCAAGTAACACACAGGACAGGTACAGATATTAATACTGCAAGCAAACATTGCTTTTAGCTTCTTCTTCTTCTTTTCTGCAGCGGTTGGAATGGGTCCAAACACTTGGCAGGGACCGGTGTAAGTAAGTGAGAATTCCCCATACAGAGGGGAAAACATCAACCGAGACAGACCATCTAAACAGGTAGCAATATGTCATGGACCAGCGAGAGGCATACTCAACAAGGTAAATAAACCCGTCTATGTGCATCGGAGCGCGGGAGGCCAAACCCACCCTGGCCGGGCTAATAAGTCATAAAGGGACGCCACAGACTTGGAGAGTCCCTTAACACGACATGTCACCGCTGTCGACGGCGGGCATCTCCGTCGCTTATCTGCATATGAGAGGCGTTTGCGGCAAGTCCAAGACATGGAAATTTGCTTGCTGTGCATAGCCGCAGCATGCTGTAACATGTGAAGCCAACGAAGTCTTCCAGAATGATGCTAGGATCATACAGTTTGACAAGTACATGTACGAGGTTTCAGCAAACACATGTAATACTGATGCAGGGGCCCGTAGAGTGAGATCTATGAACGCATCCTAATAAGGCCCAACAGCCTGGATAGATGGTCTGGTTGGCTCGTTGGTCGGCAAGGTCGTTGCGTGTACTGTAACGGAGGGAGAGTTGAAGTAGATTGCATACGACGTGAGTCAGCCAACGATAGTACGTCTCCATCAGTCCCTGACAAAACAGAGAGAAGAGCTTGGTCGTCGTGTGTCAGCTTTCTCCCTAGCATTAGTCGGTGCGAACTTGGGTCGTTGGCTCCAGCAGTAATTGGTTGCGCCACGATGCGTCAAAAAGGCTCAGCTTGAACATTGGCGATGGATCGATTCAATGACCTGTGTCCTAAAGTCGCTAATCCTGGCAGAAAAGGGATGATTGACCGATGGGTAAATTAGTTCAGGGCCATGAGCTGAGACTGATGGAAGTACATACGTAGTTGTACTCTATAGTAGTAGATCTTTACTTAGATCGCCGACTGTAATCACACCAGGGAACCAATATGAGGTCTGTAATGGTATCCGTACAGTACTTTGGTTAATTGGAATTCTGAGATAAGACTCTTGGTTGAGCTTGATAGCTTCAGCCATCTACTAGGTATCGCAAATGCCATATCCGGATTTCTCGATAATAGTGCTGTTACTGACATGAATGTTTATTGTTGATAGCATCAGAACATGAGGGGCTAATTGGTCAATGAACGAGCAAGAGTAAAGTTAGTTGGTCGTTCGCCAAGAGTGTTGTAGATCTTGCCTGCCCCTGTGGATGTGTACTAATGTGGATGGATGGCTTTCAGCCAACATGAGGTACCGATGAACTGTACTATTTTTTCTTTTTTACTGTCCATAGCTACTTACCAGGTAATCTCATTTGATTTGATGGATTCACCTCGGCAATAGAGTCAGTGTCAGAAGACATTTCAATCTTCTCTGCTCATACTCTCTCTACTCTGGTCTGGTCTGGTCTGTCCTGACCACCCTGACTACTACCTACTAACTACTACTAATATGTATGGGCACGTGTCAAGACGAACTGTAAAGGTTGATCAGTGGCTAGTTAGACCGATTTGCCCGCCACGCGCCGCCTTATCCACAAGCGCTACCCCTTCGGACACGCCGAATAACAGGAAAATGTCACGTATCGCAGGTACTGTCCTGTTGTACTCGACTTTACAGGGCTGTAATTACTGAACTCATCTGTCAGGAGTGGCTTCTGAGACAATTGAATTAACATCAATTATACATACTACAGCAATGCAGACTAATAACTGGCGGTGATGCATCATGGTTGCATTGCATGGAGAATGATACAGAGGCAGATACAGCCATGACTGGCTTCTGCACCTAGGGACGTACGTCGCTCTCCCACCCTCCTTCGAACGGCAGTGGAACCAGGGTACGGTGCACACCATGCGTTAGTGGTCGTGAGAGGTACTTGTCGTGGCTACCGAAATAAACAGCACGGAGATGTACCTTTGTAAGTGCAAGAGTCAGGGCCCTTGTCATGGGTCTGGGGCCGAGTGAACGAACTCAACTCTGAGCCAGACGACCACTAAGATGGGAACGTGAAGGATGAACTCACCCATGCACTCACTCACTTGTTTAATAACGTGACAATGTCAGATCTCGTCATGTGTCTTGAGATACTGGTCTACATAGCAACTACTAGTCTACGGATACAGTAAATAGGATTGACCAAGAGAGCTGGTGCTCAAGGTGAGTGTGCAGTAATATACCGAATGTATAGATATGGATGGATAATCAAGCTTCAAACCAGATAGATCCTCTTCTAACTGAATTCATCCAACAACGTCTCTTGTCTGTCGGGTTTTTTTTCCGTCACCCTCAAATAAGCCAAGCCAGATCATTCCATCCCATCCCATCCCATGCTACTAGGTAAACAGGCCCAACTGTTGCTTGATCCTCTTCTCTGCCTGCCGAAACAGCAATTGCTTGCTGGATACGTTTGTCTTAGAGCAAGGATTCTTCGCAACGAAGCGTATCCATAGCCAGAGAGATTTCCACCAGTTCAGATCGAGTCTGTCTGTCTTACACGAGACGTGCAATCGCTAATGATATGCCGACTTCTTGGCCCGACGCTTGATAATCATCCCTGCTTCCATTTCACTCGTCACGGTATTGATATGGAATTAGAATGTACTATGTATATCATATCAATAGCTACTATCAACGATAATCACTACTCTTCTAGCTGTGGCTTTCTGGGCCTTGTTTGGTGATGTTCCCTGTTTAGTACCATCCACTGCATTTTTCACCATTATTATTATTAGTTACTCTCCATGAGACCCATGCTCTGTCCTGCCCTGCCCTGTCTGTGCTTTTCTCTTACAGTATCCGTACATTGGACTTGACTGCAAGGGATCTGAAAAGATTCAGACCACTTTCGAGACGGGATTAATTGCACAGACCAGATATCCTTTTTTTTGGTAGCGTAGAGTTGAGTTGGTTGATCTCCAGCTCTGTCCACTGTAACAGATTAGGCAGTAGGTCCCTAGTAGGTACGGCAGCTGGGTTAGGTGTGACCCTGGGACCCTGCCCATAGAGACTGTCATCCTCTACCAGACGGGACTCTACCTACCTGATATGTACGCCCGGCAGACGCACGCATAGTGGCATCATTCCTAGGTTCTTTGTTTCGACGGTGTGGCTCTTTTTCCCTTGCCGTGATTATTGATTGCAATTGCTGCAGACCATTCATTATTTTGATTCGACGACTTGCAGATTATTTCTTAACGTGCACCCATCAGAAGGACCCTCCCGTCTATACTAGCTCAGTTGAGTCTCCCGGGCTCTCTCCCTTCCATTAATTAGTAGTGGACAGCTGCCCGCTACAACACCGCTATCCATTACTGTCTCGATACTTACTGGCCAGTCCATACCACCTTGCCTCCATACTACCTCTACCTACACCGTACCTACCTACCTGAATTTCCACCCAGTCCATTAAATCGTCTTTCTTTTTCTTCTTCTTCTTCTTCTTCTTCCTCCTCTTCTTCTACTGCTCCCTAGAACGAACTGGGGCTTCCACGCAATCTAGACCAAATCAAGTCAAGGCCTTTTGTTTCTATTGCCGTCCTATCTCTATCTCTCCCTACCTTGGGACCTTCACCTACAATTCAAATTTTAAAACTAGGATCTCCCAGACTAGAGCAACTTTGACTTGACATCCCACGTCTCGAAACGCCTCCACCTACAAGCAGCCCCCCTCTTCGTCGCTGGGCCGGGCTTCTCTACCTCCTCCTTTTCTTCCCCTCAAAAAGGACCTACTACTCTCTTCCCCCCTCTTCCCCCGAAAGTCGCACGCCGTCTCCTCGACTTCCCGCCGCCACCTTACCCCCCCCAAACGACGTTCTAATTCTCCCCTACAAAACGAAACGAAAAGCGCTGTCTTGCGAAGAAAAAAAAAAATCCGATTCTCGCCTCCCGTCCTTTACGCCGCCCGCTAAGGTCCAGACCCTGCTCCGCTGTCCGCGCCCCGATTCGACTTTCGACTTCCCAAGCGCCCAGTTCTAAACCAAACCAAACCCAGCCAGGCCAAGCCTCGTCTTGCTTCGCTGACTTTTGAGCTGCACCTGCACCTGCCTCTGTTACTGCTACTGTACCCCTGCGAACTTGGTCCTCTTGCCATCATCATCACTACTATCGACATTGCCGAAATCACCGTCATCAACACAAACCAACCATACTCGCAAGCCGAACCCGATCCTTCAGCTTTTCTCTACGCGCTGTTAAAAAAGACAAGTGCCCTGCCAGACACTGCCACGGCGCTCCGATTCGATCCTTGTTTCCTTGAATAGATTCGAGACAGCATGGGACTTTGCTACCTTTCACGATAATCTAACGCCGTCCACCATATCGACCCCCTCACGATGGGCAACGGCCAAGGAAAGCCCGTCGACCTCAACGGCGAAGGTACGTAAACCAGTTCAGCAGCTACCTTCATTTTTATCCTTGTCTTTATCTGCGTTTTCAAAATCGCCATTGGGTTATCTCGATTCTTGTCACCCTGCATAGTACCTGTTATCTCTGAGCCGCATTTTACTTGGCACCACCATATCTGTCCGGTGTATGGTGCATGCCCTGAAAGCTGGTTTACGCTCAATCGTCTGCTTGGGCACTAAATCAACTTGTCACTATTCGATTGCTTATTGAAAAAAGCGATTGGTGCATTACGCTGACAGTCCGCCTATAGTAAACCTCAATCACTTCCGCCTGTTGCGAGTCGTCGGTCGAGGTGCCTTCGGAAAGGTACGAATTGTCGAACGAAAGGATACAAACCTCTCGTTCGCTCTTAAATATATCCGAAAAGATGAAGGTAAGTTGTTGCTCCTATTTGTTGGCTGCATCACGGGCTCCAGAGCCATGGTGTTGAACTTTGT
This sequence comes from Fusarium transvaalense, assembly GCA_013623685.1. Lineage (NCBI taxonomy): Eukaryota > Fungi > Ascomycota > Sordariomycetes > Hypocreales > Nectriaceae > Fusarium > Fusarium transvaalense. The sequence continues at coordinate 46,097 of JABFFG010000159.1, forward strand.
GCTACTTCCATCCTCGGCGGCCATTGTCGACTAGATGGGACGTGCAATTATTCCCCTTGTAACACCCAGCTAAGAGTTGTGAATCCTGTAGTTGTACGATCTGAAAGCGTGCGCAACATCATCCGAGAACGTCGAATGCTGGAATATGTCAACCATCCTTTTATCTGTAACTTGAGATACAGTTTCCAGGACATTGAATACATGTACGCCCTCCTACGACACATCCCTGACTCGGGCTCACATTCGATATTAGGTACCTTGTGGTTGATTTGATGACTGGTGGAGACTTGCGGTTCCACATTTCGAGAAAGACTTTCACCGAAGAAGCTGTTAGATTTTGGATCGCCGAGCTTGGGTGCGCCTTGCGATATGTACACGGCCAGAACATCATTCACCGCGATATCAAGCCTGACAATGTGTTACTCGATGCCGATGGCCACGTCCATTTAACAGACTTTGTATGTTTCCTCTACATACTGTTTTATCAAGAAACTAACCAAATTAGAACGTTGCTTCTGATGTCATTCCAGGCAGGACGCTTACAAGCAAGTCTGGCACACTTGCCTATCTCGCCCCTGAAGTCTATGCCGGTAAAGGATATGACGTTCGGGCAGATTGGTGGTCTTTGGGTGTGTTATTTTACGAATGCATCTATAACAAGGTACGTGCTTATCGAGTCATACTCTCCCTCTGAATGTGCTGACTGGATCCAGCGACCATTCGAAGGTGGTTCAGAAGGATCTCTTAGTCAACAGATCCAGGCTGCTTCCCCCAAATATCCCGTGACACAGCCACCTGTGTCCCTCTCCTGTCTCTACGCAATCGGATCCGCTCTCGACCCGAACCGCGAAACTCGAATGGGATCAACGTGGGAGAGTTTCATTCACAACGAATTCTTCAAGTGCCTCGACTTCGAGCTCCTCGAGCTCAAACGGATTGAGCCGATCTTCGTCCCTTCATCGGAAAAGACCAACTTTGATGCTACATACGATCTTGAAGAGTTACTGTTGGAAGAGGCTCCACTTGAGGCCCGCGCAAGACGTCAGAAACCACGAGAGCGACTAAAGGATGATGCAACTGAGAAGGAGATTCGAGAAGATGAGTTGTACCGTATGATCGAGTCGGATTTCAAACCTTTTGACTACACAGTAGCCGCTTATAAACGGTACGTGCCTACACTGACCTAGAAACATTATTGCTTTTGCTAACCTGGACAGAATCACTGAGGGCGCCGGTTCTACTGAGGAAGGTTCTCAGGCTACAGACAACGCTCCCCAGGCCATCACCACCGATGAAGCGACACCCATGCCTGCAGTTAACGGCGGTTATCAGTCCTCGCCTCTTAACCCAAGTACTAGCAACGAAAGTCGCACAGGACGCCCTGTACGACCCGCCCCACCACCTCCACTACAGAATGATTTCCGTGCTCGTCATGTTCCGATTGTTGCTGGCCAGCGAATGACGAGTCCTACCGGAGGCGTGCAAGTGACTCTGGATGGTAGTGGTAGCTGGTCTGAGCTGGCTCGTCAAGATGCAACCTTGCCTACGGACGCCAACAATATTGGCGAAGGTAAGAGCGAAGGCTCTGGCGGCATGTTTGGATTCCTCAAGAGCAAGAAGGGTCGCACAAATAGTCCCAAGCCGAAGGAGAGAGGTGTGCTAGGCAAGGAAGGCGCAAGAGTTGTCATCGGTTAGAAGAGGATGGAGGCTTATAACACGCCGTTTTCGTGTCGGATTTGAAGGGCCGACGCTCAACCGGCTTTACGCACGTCAGCACCTTGGGCCGGAGGCCTTGATTATTCTCGCAGTGTACATCCAAGGAGTGAATGTTCGACACTCTACAGTGCCTGTTTGTCTTCTCCGACATGAGTCGATGCCACGATAGCTGGGAGCGAAGTACTGTATTTCAGGATGAACGATGCCGAACGCGATACGGCGACAGAAACAGTGCAAGGACGATGAGATACGACCTCTCTACTTCATTCATTATGGCGTTCGGTCATGTTTTACGGCTAGACGCCCTTGCTGCCCCCGGTTATAGAGGGGTATCGCATTTTGAGGAACGACTGCTAATTTGTAACAACGTGGTATAAAACCAAACAAACAACCAACATGGGAGGGATTATGCATCTGCAGGGACATTTCATTCACTTGAATCTGCAGCATCTGGGTGATGCTTGAATTGCGAAGGCGTTTTTCTTTTAGCAGAGGCAGACATTGGTGGGATATAGTCATATCTTACACATTATTCATACTATCGACATCTTCGCAGATGTCTTGTCAGGAGAATGGAAGAGGTGGATCATATACAACTGGCGTGGTTATGTGGCGTGTGTATTAAGAGATGGACGGAAGAGGGCACAAGTGGGAGATGCCCAGTATTTATGGTTTGGCTGTTTGTTATTGTGAGCATATTTGGAATAATACCCCATTACACCTTGACTGCCGACCGCGTCCACCAATTCACTGTGATCTGACAATGCTACGCTTTTGAAGCATTAGATTGACTTGTGTACAATAGGAAATTTAGTGACTAATAGACTTAGCAGCTCTCTTGTACGCTAAGCCAATATCACCTCTTGGAGTGCAATCGTATGCCTCAAATGTTTGCTTGAGTACCGTCTCCATTGGAATCATTCCCGCCGAGCCTCTCAGGGACCTTTCTGTCACTGCCGCCGTGACCCGAAGCACTCTCTGTCGAAGATTTGTTCACTGGTAATGTTAGTCGAGTTTATGGAGGATAGTGACTAGGGGTTCCTCACATTCAAGAGAACTAAGCGCACTTGCAAGGTCGCACATTTGTTCCTCGACCTGACTTTGTCGTCTACTCTCTCGGAATTTCCTAAAAGCGGGAAAGATGACATCTTTATACCAGTTTGTGTTCGAAGACAACTCGTCCCAAGACCAACATCCAACGATCTCGTCTGCCTTGACTTCCCAGAGGCAGATGTAATGGCTGTTGAGTTCCTCTTGGGATAAATCATACGGATCCTCTATGCAGTAGTACTTTACCTCGTCGCCAAAATTTATCACAGGACGTTGTGCCTCGAAACGAACTGCAGGGTCGATTGCCACAATGGTCTGGTCCTTCCTATGCGGACGGCTGCTTCTGAATTTTGCGAAGTTCTCAAGTGCCGCAGGCGAGGACGTGAACGAGATATAAGGGGTAGGCTTCCATTCGTAGTTTCTGATGTGTGTTTGTAGTGTCGATCGTCGAGCTTGAGAGGTTCTCAAGGGCATTTTAGATGCTCTGGCGTACATGTCTCCGAATCCATCTGGTAGACTCCCAGACATGCGATCGTATGTCCTGAGCAAAGGCTGATCCGCCAGATCTCTCTGTACAGCCTCTTGAGCAGAGACTTGCCAGGGACGCAAGGGTCGTTCAAGGCTGACCGGAGACAACCATGATTGAAAAGGGTTGACGGGGTTGGAAGCAGTGGGTAAGATGTGCTGCATATTTGTGGGTTGTGTGTCTCAAGACTGGAGTTGTCGATAGTTTCGTCGATTCGGGACGAGGCAGCTAATGTATGATAGAGTAGATGGATGTGTTATTCTCGTGTTAGGTGAAAATGAAGCATTGCCAGCTTAAATACTTGAAGATGCAGCCAGGCCTTACTTGGCTAGACACGCCATAATCTTCGCCCAACAGACAACAAGGCGCTCATTCCTAAACTAACGCGGAGAATATTCTAATAGTTTCGATATTTCATGCCGGTGATGGTCGGCCTCCAGCGTCAACAGTCTGCCCAGTTGTTGGTCCGCATGTGGCTGAGCCTGAGCAGGCAGTTCGAGAGGCCAGGGTGAGCGCTGCGACGACTGACAAATGAGGCACCCATATATAAACAACCTTGAGTCAAATAAATGTATGATCTCCAGCGGAATTATGGAAAGCTCTATTTCATATGCGGGTGGTAACTGTTTGGGATAGTGTTGAGTTCCGGGGTTGGCCAAAACGCCCTGGAGAAGAAAACAAGTGGATGTAACTTACACGAAAGACAACAAATGGAGTTTAGAACCCCAAGAGAAACAATGGAAAAGAGTAGACTTGATGAAGGATAACGGCGAGGAACAACATGAGAAGATGGCTTGATAGATAATAGTAACCAGTGGGCGATACGGAGAAACGTGTTGGACACATGCTATAGCCCAGTTGAAAGGAAATTGAACTGCTTTGATAAAAAGTATAGTGCAAAACTTTGAGAAGCTGTGAGAAAGACATGATTTCGCTATATATGCAGAAAAGGGTTTCCATCAACCGTGAGTGTGTTGGGTGAATGTTAGCGGAACATGACCGCCCGCCATCTCAAATGTATGGTGTCGAACAAGATAAACATAAATCAGAAGCAAAATAGCGACCATGAGTGAAAGGATATAGTGTGCTGAATCAGTTTACGCCCGAATAACGCCGAAATAACGCCCACCCCGTGCAAGTGATCTAGCCCTGGCCCAAGAGTTCATATCCTATTCTCGCCGAGCGAGAACATGCCCGCCCTTGATGAATCCCTCACGACGATCTCTGCCTTCTCTTTTGCATTGGTGTCCTCTTGCTCTTGTATGTCTGACTCCGGAGCGAGGCTCACATCTGGTGATGTTGGACTCGGCAGTTGCCCATTCTTCTTGAACAAAGGCACAAAATACCGCCTGCTCGGTGCCCGCTTCTGGCCCTTCATGTTGTTCATTGACACAGGTGGAGGCTTAGTCGTCTTGGAGACGGGTGGCGAGGAGCGAGGTAAGACTGTTTTTTCAGAAGGCGGGCTGAACTTGATCGGGGACAAGGGCTGCATCACATCATGAAGTAGTTCCCTGCCGAGAGTGCTCATGGTGCAGTTGGACGAAGTTCGAGTTCGAGCCCGAGGATCTGTCGATAACTCGGGATTCTCCCTGGCAATTGACTCTGGAGTGGATGGCACATGGCCTTGTGTTGAAGAGTCCTGGGGTAGAGGATGCCGTTGTGGAGGATTCTGAGCCAAAGGATTCCACGTCATGAAGTGCTTGGCCAAAGGCGAGTTTGGTAGGCGTGGTGATGGCAAAGGAGTAACCGAGCCCGAAGCCTGAACTCCTTCGACTCCCAGCATCTGAGCAGCTTTCTGTGGTATTGTTGGAGGCGGGATCGATCGAGTCGGTGCCATCTCAATCTGAGCAGCAACATGACAGTTTCCATAAGATCGCTGAGAGTAGACAGATACCGAATCCGAGATTGATACTCGGTGGTTGAACGTATGACGCCAAGAGCAGTAAGTTGAGCTTCCAGAGGTTGTTCCAGGTCTCGAGCTCTTGTTCGGCGATGACGCTACGTCGGTGGTTTGGGCACTGGCGCGTTGTTGTCGAATACGATATTGTTTATAGATAAGAACACCCATGAACACTGTCACTCCAAGGATTATTCCGGCAGCGACGGTACCCCCTATGATAGCACCCTTCTCAGTTCCAGAGGTTGTATTCTTGTTAGAGTTGTTGTTACTCGAGGAGTCGCCTTCATCTCTGGTTAGGCCCTTGGAGAGCTTGGAACTCTCCAGTATACGGTATACCAAGGATTTGATGTCTTCTCTGCTCAGGCCTGTTTTCGTGATGGCTATCGGCCTGGCTTCTGTATAATGAGTGGTGAGCACCACAATCAGACATAATGGAAGATGGACCCAAGAGTTCGTCATGTTCGTAGTTGTCATTCGCACGATTGTTGTGACCCGTCCTCATCTTGAAAACCTTCTTAGTCTTGGTATTTATCGACCTGCAAGCGATCCAGAGACATTGTGTTCTTGAGGTCCTTCGTATCTGAGGCTCAAAGCATTACAAGAATAGTATCGTTTCGGTCGAGGAGACAAAGGAACTCGCTAGCGATCAAGAACAACTCGGGAGGTCGCCTCGGAGGCGCTTTGTCGTTCCGTCATCCGAGTATTTTCGTTCGCACTATACCGGACCGTCCGTTCGTCGTTGCTTCTCAAAGAATCCAAATTTAACATCGTGTTTCATGTCTCGATTGATCTTGTGGAATAAAGACGTTGGTCCAGCGGGCTTTGGCTGAACAAAGGACAGCTTCGCTCAACATCTTGACTGCACTGACCTTCGAGGTGGCTGAAGGAGTAGTCAACATTACAAGTTTCTTTGAAAATGAAAATAGAAGTGCTACGAGAAGCATCATTCTTGTCAAGCCTTCTTGACGAAGAAGCGGCAGCGACACATATATGGCTATGGTATCACAGATATGCAGGGCGATGGCGTTGAGATAAGGTTACAGTATAACGAACGGCCTTGGATTGATATGCGGCCGTTTCTTCTGCAATGCGGATAGTGCATTTCTTGGATCTCCGGACTGATAATAGTACATATCGCATGGCCAGGCACAGTTTATGATTGGGAACTGGCCTATCTAATCTTCAGCCCTCGAGGACTTTTTGTGAAGTGACGAGGGTCTTACAGCCACGTAGGAATGCAGAGACGGCTCGCATTCATTCATGCAAGAGATAACGCCCATGGCGCTTCAGATGCCCCGGATTTTGTATATCAAATTCCGTTACTATTTTGCCTGGGACAGGCACAGGAGGCTTTCGACGTACGGTAATCACCAACGCGGCCTGTACTTTGTACAACACACCTGATAGTTTGAAACGACTTTGAGAGTCCTATGCCTTGTCTTCGTCATGACAAGGACGCAAACAGAAACCTCCGGGAAGCGATTCAATTGGCGATAGTCTGGCGTCTTGATGAGCGCATTGTGGCCCAGTTTGTCTCCAAGATCAACGCTTAAGTGGTGATCCCAACCTGCGAACGCCCAGGGTAGCAGGGCAGCAGACCTCTCCAAGATAAGAGATAACATGGTTTCGTTCAAAGTATTGAACCTGCGCTGCTGGTCTCTAGGCCCCCCAACTAGGACCCCCACTTTGAGGCAAAGTAATATTGGAGTTGGTTTCCAAGCCCTCCATTGTTCTGTCTCCTTGCACTTTCCTGTATAGTACTTGTTCCCACCTGAAGCAGGGAGCAAGAGCTCAAGCCGTGATCCTGTCCCGAGACTGAGAATACAGTAATGTATTACTGTAGCTGTATTGCGAGGAATTGGCCGAAGCTAGAGAAGTGTCATGCCGGTAGCGAACGGCTCACGACAGGCTTTGTGCTTCACTTCCTTGCTGGTCTCTGCCGCTCAGAGGCATTCTCACGTGTTGATTTGCGGGCCAAGAGTCTGCTGCGGGCGTTAAAGACGGACGCTGAGAGATCTGATCGGTCAATCCACTCTTAATGTCCGGGGACACAAGCAGGCATGACATATTAATATCTGTCTCTATCTTCGGCCCACACCGCCATAGTGGGGCGAACGCTCCGGGCTCTAGATTGTCTTGTGCTTCAACATGTTACAGATCGTATTGCCCACGAGACGTGAGCCGTGATTTGCTCTTCTCAGCCACCGGGTTTCCCGTTGAAGGTCTTCCGCAACCATTAGTATCCTTGAAATGAAATCCCCCAGTAGTAACGGCATGTGGGGAGGAATCCTTACATACAGAACGCATCATGCCCTGGCTGCTTGTTCCCGTTTTCGCTGTTGAGCTGCATCATCAAAATATGCTGTACTCCTTTTGTATGTCATGAAGCGGAGAAGAAGAGCTGGATGCTCATCAACTGCTTAGATCGACCCAAGGCTCGACGGAAACCTAATGCCGGAAGAACGCCCCGGATGCCCGTTTGCCTCCTCTTGTCAAGGCGAACTGGGGATAAATTCTCCAGTCATTTGCGAGAGCTTATTCGAGGTAGGTAGGCGTGTTGGTTTGTTAGGCACAATATCGTTCTTTTTTTGTGGTTTTTATTGCAGCGATACTTGCATTGTTCCCACGAGGATGGTCTGTTGACAATCGATTAGAGAAGGGTTTAGACGCCTGCTGGTCCAATCAGGTGGAGATCACCTTTCAAATTCTAAGCTTTCATACTAACAGTGTTGCGAGGCTTGGATCTTTGTTTTCCCGGATGCTGTGGTCTAAAAAGACTGAACCCGCTGCAGTGGGTTTATTCGATTTCGAGCAACAGGCTAAAGGCTAAAGTCTGAACCCACTCTGCCACTATAAGGTAACCTCTCATAGGGAGTGAAGCCGCTGACACCATGCTCGGTTGTTTAGTGCAGTATTTTGAATCAGTTGCGGGCGCAACTCTGACACGAGCCTCTCACAACTTACAAGTTGCAAGCCATGGACAGGAACGAGTCCCAAATAGCCGACAAGGGTTGCCGTTCGTCCTTACCTGCCGGCCCGAGTAGAATCAGAATGGAATTTGTTCTCGGCGTTATTATTTGATCTTGTTGTTCCAAAGGCATGGACACTGAGGGAGGAGTTGACTTCCTCAACTTCTCATCTTCGCCATCATGCTGGCAAACTCGATAGCTCGATAAACCGGCTGTTTTGTGAACTGTATATAACATAGCATCCATGATACTGAGGTACGGCAGCAACTGGTCCTATGGATGATCTGCAACACTGCGTGAACTCGACTCGACCGACCCTAATTTGCACCGTATATCCGATATACAGTAGTAACCTGTTCTCGTGGATGGAAGATGTCGGAATGACCACGCCTGCTGCCCAAGGACTACTAGCAGGGGCCCATGGAACCCTCTTAGCTTGCCCGTCAGCACCCCTGCCTACTCGTGGGTAGTAAGTGGGGGTTGCTGCAAGTGCTATGAACGAAGGTGTTTGTCTGGTGTTGCACTCCACCAAGTCTTTTGCCCATTGCTATTGTCTCGAACGTCGGCCTGCATCTCGTCCGTCCAGGATTCATACATGCGGCTAAATTAGACATCTGTATGCAGCCAGGGGCCGCTTTTGCCTCAGTTCGGCTAACTAATGCATGGCATGAGCATTTGATTCTTCTAATAAAAACCCAAGGTATTATGAATGCGATCTCGAGCGTCAAGAGGAAGAAGGAATCAGACGGGGCTAAAGCAAATAATGAACAAAGAATGATGTTTTGACATACATACCTAGATGCGAGCCAACACTATCCATGTCGTCTGACCATTTCATCTATGCATGCCAATATCAAATTCTTCGCGATGGATGACTTCTTATTTTCTGCCTGCACCACTTGACAACGGGAGATACCGGCTCCATTGATGAACAAGTCCTTCTAGAAACCGAGTAAATGATCTGTATACAAGTGATGTATTCTGATGCCAAGCTCATTCAGAGAAGGTGACGTCGATCAAATTGCTGTATCTGAAGAACGGATATGTAAGGCTTCTTTGCCGGAGGCAGGACGAGGCATGCCCCCCCAGAGTTCTCCGCCTCTGAATGATGGAATAGCGGAGCTGGGCTTGTACTTACTCCAATTCCCCAGCTCTCCATGCTCCCCAGTTCCCGTGTGTTCCCCAACTCTGTTTGACGATTCGCGTGATGTCCAATTTTCAGGTAAAGATCCTAAATGCTTGACGAGCTCGGAGCCGCAATGACAATTAACAAATGACCCCGGCCAATGAACGCCTCGAAGAATACACCGACAGCACGGCTATCGAAGAGCCTCTAGCTTTAGCGGCTCGTGGTTGGCAGCCATCACGGCGTGGCTGACGTGGTTTAGGCGGTAGGTACGTATTCTCATCCCTACCGCACTTGTGGAGAGGTATTGCACGAAATGGCGAATGAAGGTGAAGGCCTCAATGTGTTTCGCAGGGCCTGATGCACAAGACCATGAACGGTTTCTGTATCGAGCAATAAACATTTAGGCAGGTACCCTGAAAATCGTCTTTCTAGGCTTGGTATGGTGTTGCGGGCAGATGGCTCCACTGTCAAGGTAATCTTGGGATATGCCAGGGCGACCCCTAGCCTAAGCCCACGCACGGTCGTGGGTCTGGCTTGATGAAGGGTTCGGTTCGTATGTTCAATGGGTTGAAAGGTTTCAAGCATCTCATTCCCAGCGTCCATATTGGTTTTTTTATGGCACGCTGAACAGAAAGAACATGCAGCGGCGGACTACTTGCCACAGACGTGGTCGTCAAGACAGACCCGACAGTAACTGCTTTCGATATACAACAAGAACTCCACTGATCAGGACCGAAGTCGCAAAACACCCTTGCAGCTCAGCAGGGGCTGGCAGTTATATCGCATTGGGAGCGATATTCGCCGAAATCTTCAAGTTGTAACTCACAATCACTATTTGCTTAATATGAAGCAGAAGTGACTATGTGATGTGGGAGCATGAGCGGGCGTCATGACTCGATATTTTCTTTGGGGTTTCTCGCCGGGTGAAAGTAGAGTAGGTACTCACGTACTGTATGTATGCACAAAACAAACTTCACATGCAAATCCCAGCCGTTGAGAGGCAAGCCAGGTTGAGACTAATAGTCAAGTGTTGCTTGCAAGGACTGGGCTAGCCTCTACTCATGCCTGAGGCGGCTAACAGAACCCCAAAGCCCATGCCATGTGCGTTATAGAACGGGAAAACGCCACGGCATAGATCGCGCCTCGATCAATAGTCTATCCTCGTTGCTTGTGCTGTGCTGTTGCTGTGAGTCCTAACGTCAACACCTCGGATCGAATTCTAAACATCTTGGTCGATGGAATCGGACGTGCCTAGCGCCCCTCGGCCGCCAACAACGGAGGTTAACTTGACCCTTTACGCCTGAAACCAACGCCGTGGGTCGGAAGCCTGTGTCTTTTCCCGCCCAGACAACACAATAATGGCCAGTCATGGCCAGTCATGGCCATGGAGTTCGTCAGCTCATCATGGTCTCTGCTGCTCATATCGTAGCTGGTACCAAAATGTGGACAATTTGGACAACGGTCCTCACTCACCCTCGCGACGATGATACATCAGGTAGTACTAAGATTGAAAGTTGCTTTCCGACTACCTCTACTAGAAGAGATACATAAATCGGGGCAGGCAGCGAAACTACGCCGACATAGCTCCTTCCCATGACTGCAAAGTACCCAGGTAGATTCTCATGAGGCTCAAGGATTCGGAAGGTACGCTCCCGCCAGAATGCAAGACGCATCCGTACTCGGAGGAAATTGGGATATGAGGGAAAAACAGAGGCGAGAGTTTCGCCGAGCTCGCGCAGAGGCTGCAATGGAAAGAAGACAAGGTTTTAGATGGAATGGGGCAGTGTTCTTTCTCCCTTCGACTGGTTGATACAAAGCGATTAAAATGCGTTGTTATGAATATTCTTTCGCAAAAGAAATCCCATGAGGCGTTGCATCACTGATCTATTGCAAGATCTATCAAGATCTTTACACTTAGGTGCCAGCAATATCATTGTCACATGGAGTAACTCATCTACTAGGCAAGGGCCTATTATACGCCCCTGTAACGAGTGGCAGTGGGAGCCCATAGCATACTACAGTTGCGGGAAACGGGGCCTGGACCCTTGAAATCTGAAGCACTCATCAACCCATCCGTGACCTTGGTCTGGCTCCTGGTTCTTACTCTAAGCTCTGTCGGAATAGGGCGGAAAGACTCAAGCAATGGGTTTATGTTACCTTAGTACCTAAGGATGTCAGGTCCGGTTATAGGAATTGGTAATTGGTAGCGCAACGATGAATCCACCAGAGCACTCATCTTGAATGGATGCTCCGCGAATGCGGCTGTTCTTTCTCCTCTTCTCTCAAGCAGGCAGTAATAATGACTCTTCTTCTGCGCCAGCAAAACGCGCATCTAATTCAGCCGTCAAAGTTCATCTTTGTCGATTCGGGCCTAAGTATTGTGGCGGGATCCGCTGTGATGGATACCCTTCCAAACGATGAAAGGCTTGGCGAGTAGCCTTGAACGTCGTCGCCTAGTCAAACTTGGCACTCAAGAGACCCGGATTGGCTCGTCCAGTATTGCTTGTCTCGGGCTTTGATGTGCGATGCTCGATGCACCCTCAGCGCTGAGACTAGGTAGTAGTTAGGTAGGCATAGAAGAGAAGACGTGGGGCATTAACTATTGCTCTGTACGGAAATAAACGACCCAGTAATATTTGTTCTTCATGGATAGGTCTTGTTTAGCTCTCTCTCCCGTGCTGGTCAGATTGTCACTGTAAACCTCAGATTCTCGACTCGACTCAAGTTTCCTACTCAAACTCTCAAAACCCGCTCTCCTCCCTCCTCAATCCCCTTCCCCTTCCCCCTTCGTCTCTACCTGCTCATCTATTCTTGTCTTGGTTTACTCATCACCTGATCTTCTCACCAACCAGTCCTAGCATTCTGCATCCATCTCGACGTACATACATACCTACTTACCTAGTACATACGTACATACATACATCCATACATACTCTAACGTACGCTTCCATCATCGACTTGCGCGCACAGCATTCAGTCAATCAATCGCTCTGCCCCCCGCCCAACAACGCCCGCTCACCCGCTCTACTGAAGCCAGGAGCCCACTGAAGTCCCCGGAGGCTCCCCAAAAACAAGTACCCCACCCTGTCCGGAACCTGGTATATCCCAGTCGAGTCTGAGGTGGCCGCTTTTGGGTGTGATGAAGTGGTTGCCCTGATCTCAGCGAGGTTGGACTTTTTTTTTTACAGGGCTATTCCAGAGCAACAGCGCTACATTACCCAATAACGCTACCGCACCATTACCTCTAGTAAGTTGAGCGGCATCTGATGTAGGTTATTCTGCTTGCAGCTGCTGCAGCAGTGTAACCCACACCCGAACTTTCTTACACCCTCCCGCTAAAGCCACTACGTGGGGGGCCCTTCTTCTTCGTCACCTCAGCCTCTCGCGCTCACACTTTCATACTCTCTTCCCTCCTCCATACATTTTGTAGTCCGTCCAACTTTCGCTCCACCACAAGCCATCCATTCCAACATTCATGAGCACATCTGTCTCAATCGCCAACTCAAGTCCTGTTCTAACCATGAACCCAACGATAACAGAGCACGACTTTCGCTTTCCCAGAAGGCCAAGTGTATGGCCCACTACTACCGCTTACCACGCTCCCACTCAGCGCAGCAGCCAGTCGAACCATATCCCAAATTCTCGTGACGTCTCGGCCAGCTTCAAGGAGCACAAGACCGACATGGCCGGCACCTACTCCCTTGCTAGACAGGGCCTGGGCGGTACAGCACTTTTCCCATTCCTCCAGAATGGCCTTGCCGACTCGGATCGCAGTATCGACAAGATGCAGCACGATGACCCTCTGGCGACTCAGGTCTGGAAGTTTTTTGCGAGGACCAAGCAGCAGCTTCCTAGCCAACATCGCATGGAGAACCTCACTTGGCGCATGATGGCTCTAAGTATGCGCAAGCACAAGGAGGAGCAGCAGCAGAGGCAGAACGAAGCAGATGCCCGCAGGAAAAGAAACATGGAGGCCAGTAATCGGTATGTGAATCACTATTTATACCTGTGACGTTTTTTTGCGCTTCCTGTCACCATCATTTTGGCTCATGACGTGCTGACAAGGGCCTAAAGACTTGGGCGCCCATTGATGCAAAACTCTCCCAGCGGTATTGCTCAACTGCGAAAATCATCTGAGCACAATATGTCACAACCAGATGCCATGAATCTCGATGATTTCATCTTTTCCGACAATTCTGCTTCGCCTGGCAATTTTGCGTCCCCCCAGGGTGACAAAATGACTGACGACAGGGCCGGTAATCCAATGGCCTCAGCCATTCCTATCAAATCCCGCAAGGAGCTATCGCACCAGACTTTCGTCCCACAATCGGTACCTGTTCAGCCGCTTCACCAGGCCACTCAGGGCCATGAGTTCAACTATGTCAACCGTCATCTCCGAAAGACCAGCATTGATGACCGTAGAGTGAGTGATTCTAATGATCCATCGTCTTCTTTGTTTGACTGGTTGCGCCCATTTCCCCTCCTCATCGCAAAGTTTCAATCCTATCCACTGTCCGATTCACATGTGATAGCACGCTTATCTTGTGCGCGAATGCTAACTTTTACGATTAGACTCGGAAGCGCCCCGCTGATTTCTCACCACAAGTGCCGGCTGTCAACAGCACCGCTGCGCAGAACGATCTAGATCTTGATTCGGAACTTCACGACTACTCACTGGACCAACCCAGCCAGACAGGCATCCCCCAGCAGCAGAACGGCGTCAGCGTTCCCTTTGGTCTTGATACTTTCATGGAAAACGATTCCTCCATGGCCAACAACAACGGAAACTTCCAGCAGAATTTCTCATTTTCTCCCTCTACCTCACCTATGATACCCCATGGTCCCTTTTCCGGCATGTACCACAATTCTTCAGTTCCTACAGCATCTGTGAACAACAACGACTTTTACTCTCCCCCAGCATCCGCCTACCCCTCGAATGTTTCAACTCCTCATCCAGTGCCCGAACAGGAAGGGTTTTACTTTGGTTCCCAGGACGCGCGAACTCAAAGGCCCCAAGGTTTCCAACAAAGTATCAACAGCATGCTCAGCCAACAGTTCATGTATGGTAACGCAAATGGCAACAATGGCAACACCATGTTCTCTGCTCCAGGAACTGGATCAGAATCCATGTCTGCCTATAGCACTGCTCCTAGCTCCTTTGGACATATCGACCCTTCGCAGGTGTTCCAAAATGACCAGCCCGTGCAATCCCCCACTATCCAAATGCAGCAGGACAACATGTTCTCGTTCGGAGCCGACTCAGATGATGAGGATAATAACGCATTCGCTGACCGCAATGTGCCAATGCAAAAAGACATTTCCTCATCTCTTGACGATTCGGCATCTATGGGTTGGGATGCAAGCCTGCCAGGCCAGTTTAGCACCCAAGCTGCTCGTTTCCCTGGCGGACCAACTCGCAAGCAGGTGACAATCGGAGGTGCAACAACCGATTTTGTCGATAACAACGGGGACTGGGAATCAAATGGCCTTGAGCGATCGCAATCACAGTCTTTCAGAGGTGGTAATCCTAGGAGACAGCATCCCAAACTACCACGAAACGCTTCCACGCCAGTGCACTTCTCTGGTCAGCAGAACGGCTTTGAACAGCTTGCCCAATCGATGCAAAGTTCACCTGCCGGTGATGCAAATGGAACCATGTCAGGATTCTCATCTGTTGCTCCAAGCAGGCCATCTTCGCCACCTATGTCAAAGCAGGGCTCAACAACGAACCTGCAGGCTGCCGCCGGCAATGGCAATGATGGAAATGCTCCGACCACGTGCACCAATTGTTTCACTCAAACGACGCCTTTGTGGAGGCGAAACCCTGAAGGTCAACCATTGTGTAACGCCTGTGGTCTGTTCCTAAAACTGCATGGTGTTGTGAGACCATTGAGCTTGAAGACGGATGTTATTAAGAAGCGCAACCGTGGTTCTGGGACCAATGTTCCAGTTGGGGGCAGCAGTACCAGGTCGAAGAAGACGGCGAGTGCGCTGAATTCGCGTAAGAATTCAACGCTGTCGATGTCCACTGCAGCAACGAACAACACCAACCCTAACAGCAGCAACCCGACTCCTAAAGCAACGACGCCGCCTGCTGCCAGTCGACCTGCAAGCAGCAAGGACGTGGAAAGCCCCATCAGCGGTACTACGTCAGGCACAAACACTGCCGGCAGTACTCCAAACAGCCATCTTGCCGGTCCAGGTCCTTCATCCGGTGCCGTGGGTGGTAAAGGAGTCGTTCCTATAGCAGCTGCTCCCCCTAAAGCTAGTCCTGGGCCTGGCGCCTCGTCAATGTCTATGCAGCGACCTGCCACCGCTTCATCGAAACGGCAACGTCGTCATAGTAAGAGTATCGGTGGAGATGTGCCAGTGTCCATGGACATCGATAGCCCCGACTCGACTAGCTCCGTTGATGCTCCGCGCCCCTTTGGCTCTTCTGCTGGCCTGTCGAGTCTGCCTGGTGGCATGTCTGCCAGTAGCTTCAACCTCAACCAACGACCCAGTACACTTGGGTCAGCAACAGGCATGATTAGTATGTCTGGCGGTGGACAAACGAGCTCGTTGATTGGCAATTCTGCTGGGCCACAGGAATGGGAATGGTTGACAATGAGTCTTTGATCGCGAGAAGATTTGTGTGCTCTGTTCGTCAATCAAATGCGAACTACAACGTTTGACGAAACATGGAATTTTTCGAGGCGTTTTAGATGGAGGCGTTTTTTTCTTGACGGTTTTAATGACACGACGAACTGATACCTTGTTACTTGGATGTATGCCATACTGGCGGCTATGTCACTTCCGGTGTTCCCGGAGTTCTATATGCGGGGAAGGCCGTCATTGTATCATTACTGTTGGGCGTTTATGCGCATGCAAGACCCAGCAATGGTACGAGAGATAACATCACTACGGCGGTGGCCATTCCCACGTCATTGCGTGTGCCCGTAATAAGCTCGAACGAGTTGGGAGTTGCTCTTGTTTCGCTCATAGAAAGCTTGGATATATACGGGATTTAGGAGGCGTCAATTTGATAAATAGGACAGGTTCTTATGGTAAACACGCAGCTTTGAAACAATTATGATACCATTTAAAGCAGAATATATTCAACTTCTTGGGTCCCACCGTCTCTTTCGAAATTGCGTTCGTTTATCACTGCTCTTCGAACAGAAATCAGAACTGTCC
Source organism: Fusarium transvaalense (assembly GCA_013623685.1). NCBI lineage: Eukaryota > Fungi > Ascomycota > Sordariomycetes > Hypocreales > Nectriaceae > Fusarium > Fusarium transvaalense. The sequence continues at coordinate 62,563 of JABFFG010000159.1, forward strand.
ACCGTACTTATGTGAAGGATCATTTATGATGCACTGCTGTGATGCACCATCTCGAAGATACGAATAGTCGTTCCTCAGTCCAACGA
>JABFFG010000160.1:0-80090 GCA_013623685.1 Fusarium transvaalense
TCCATCTCCATCTCCATCTCCAGAATTAATCTTCGCAAATCTAACCTCTTGTGAGACATGGCGCGTCCGCTTCTATGATTGGGCATCACTATATGCGCAGTATTGTACTGTAGGTCCCCCTCTACTCTGCTCACCGCCATCTCAACAACACAAAGGAGGGCATCCTGTTCGTTCTATGGCCTCACCTTGACCAATTCATCATATGCGCACAATCACCAAATAGGCCCTTTTTGGGATGTATCCGCCTCCGATGCAATTGCAGATGCAGATATGCGAGGTATATTCCCATCTTTCTTTTTTCCCCTCCTTCCAAACGAGCGATGCTACCGCTGCAGTACTGCATCCAGTTTCCGAAATCAGAGATTATTGCATCTCGTTTATAGACGTGGTGACTCTTGTTTTGCTCATGAGACTCATCAGAATCTTCACCGCTCATAAATGATGAGTCTCGAACCTAACGTCTTGGAGCAGATGGAATTGAGGCAAGACACTCGTGAGGATGCAATGCAAGTGGTGTGCATATGTTACAGATCTGTCTGTCGCTTATTCGTCGATGCTGATGGATACTGAGATGCCATATTTATTGAGGCTCTTTGGCGGTGAGGTCTGTGCTGTATTGTATTCGTTGATACTTCTGCTTGGCTCTTGTGATAGACTGTTGTAGACCCAAACGGCGTGATATTGATACATGTGCATTGTGCAGTTGTCTTGACTTTGCCGTAATGAAGCCGAAGTCCCACGCTTGACACGGGGCAACAGTTGTATGGCAACTGCCTCTGTGTTCTTCTGTACCATAGAGACTGTATTGAAGAGACGTGACCACTTGAGAACGACTCTGAGTCTGCCACCGGAGAGTCCGCAAGTGTCTGGGAGATTGGTGTAATTTGACACAGACGTGCCTCGAGTTCACCAACGCTTGACACTGTCCAAGGAAGATAGGAGTTGTTGGTTGTAAAGTGTAAAGTATGGCAAGTAAACTGAAGTGTAATAAGAGATTAAAGCTGAAAGACGAATGCTCTTCAATCCGTTAGGACACCCCTATGTGCTCCCTATTCTGAGCTTCTACGGACTTGTGGATGCACTCGTTAGGATGATAACTTCAAACGACAGCTCCGTCAACCGTGCTATGTATTTGTATAGCATCGATCAAAGTAATCTGGCATTCTCTGGGTCCTCATTTAGTATTTGAGCTGTTCTGGTGTGAGAGTCAAGATAAAGGCACAGGAAACTGAGGGATATCGTCATTACTTTCTGCTTCACATACGAGTCAACTTACAGCCAACACATTCACTTCACTCTTTGGCACTTGATATTCATGAAAATCTGTATCTTTGATCACTCATGTGTCTGACAAAGCTCCGTACGCGCCCGTTGATTCAGTCGACGCGTAGAAACACTCATCATTTTCCCATCCATCCGTCATCATGAGTCTCTCCATAAGTTCCATCATCGCTGTTTCTGATTTGCAGACTGCGCTGCATCTGATCCAGCTCCTTCATACAGAAGAGTAAGAAAAGTAAAAGTGGATAAAAAAATAAACCTCATCACATCAATTATCGCGAAAAACCCAGTCCCAAGACCTAAAGCAGAAGCAGGTCATTTGTATTTTTTGTTACTCAGACGCCGTCTCCTATCATTGAGAACATGGCGCGTGTTGTTTCATTTGGTTTGGGTTATTGTAGGTAGGTAGTAAGTAGTAGTAGTAGTAGTTGCCCTTTGAAAGGCTCGTAAAGTTCCCCGGTTTTGCTGCGTTCTCATCATTCATTCCATTAATAGCTAAGCTCGCCCAAGTATGCTGTCAATGTGAACGAACAGACCGCCGCTTGCTATAAAGGGAGAAGAACAACAAGTCGAAAAGGGAGTATTGTGTGTTTGGCCTAAGCATAAAAAGAACAAATGCCAACACGATGAATGAAGCCTGCATGCAGTATATGACCGCGCAGGTGCTATAAGTGAAGCTCATTCCCATGGTATGCTGGAAGAGGCATCGACTGGTGATTTGTGAGTTTGGGTATGTACTGAATGCAGAGACCCAAACATCGACAGATAAAGGGTAAACGCGAGATTCTCTGCTTTTAATATGTGATAGAATCAAACCGATGCGACACCTATCATGAATGGCGACTCAGCCGTCCTCCAGCTTGTGCTGCATTTCTAAGCAGTCAGTGAAGCAGAGTTGTTGCGGCCCCAATCGGAGCCTCGACCACGGTAGCCACCACGGCCTCCTCGGCTTGAGGTTGAGGTTGATGTAGGATGCTCGCTTCGCGAACTTGACACATCTCGTTTACCTCCTCGCCGTTCGTAACCAGAGCCTCGACTCCTAGGACCACCTCGAGTTGACGAGCTTCGACCGCCTCGAGTTGCGGAGAAAGGAACAGTGACAATTTTGGTCTCTTTCATTTCGGGTAAGCGAATCCTCATAGCATTGCCGCCGCCAACTACTTCTGCAGCAAAGTAGTATGGCTCCATAACAGTAGGCTGAACGACAAACTTCTTCGGCAAAGGCTTGTTTGGTGCCAACGCTGGCTGCCAAGCGGCCTCGGGGGCTTTGTGAGGTATTCGGATCTGGGGAAGAGATCCCATTTCCTGTTCCTCAAAACATTCCTCAGCCATGGGCTTGGTGACAGGTGACGGTCTACCCTTCACAAAGTGAGTTGGGGCGTTGTTGCCGGGTAGAGAGACTGTGGCAGAGTCATGGTGGGCGACCTGGTCCAAAGCGCTCTTACTTGCAGGATCCACGCCAATCGACCGCTGAGGTGGTGATCTCGAGCTTCCAAGCAAGCTGTTAATCCGGTTCTGCCATTTCTCTTGCGAGGTCTCGCCAGCTGCCAAGGGGAGACGGTTAGGGCTGACAGGGGCCCGTGCAACATCCTTAAAAGTAGGCGGCTGAGCCCAGCCAAATTGCACACGACTTGCAGGAGGGTGCGAGGCTGTCATAGATGGTGGAAGTCTCACTACTGGCTGAGGTGGGGGCAGCGATACATGAGGTCGCTGCGCATTACCCTCATAAGCTGGGTGACCTTCCATAGTGGGTGGTGGAGGAGTCGGTGACTTCGATCGAGATGGTTCGTTCTCGTTGATCCTGTCATAAGAGTCCCTTGTGGGGAAGAATCGCGAAGTACGGCCTTGCGAAGTCGCTCCTGTACCACCAACCACTCCAACGTTATTAGGGTCCTCTGTTGCTTCATCGCCAGTAGTCCTCCAGGGACCTGCAGGCTGTGCATCTTGAGGGCCAATGGATCGCCGTGTGCCATCGCCAGGAGCATGGACTTGACGCCATGTGTCCTTGATGACCGGCTGGACGTCCTCGAGAGTCAAACCACGCTCAGCAAGTTGACGATCACGCTCAACCTTTTCTGCTAATCGGCTAGCGCTCATGGTTCTGTCGCCTTCACTGACAGCGTTGATCCATTTGTTCGCCACTTCATGCCCTGGCGCGGGACGAGGGCCAGAGGAACCGTACCGTGCAGGTCCAGAACCAATAGGCGCCGGGGGCTGTTGTCGGCCTTGTGAAGGCTGTTGTGAAACATTAGGAGGAGCAATAGGCGACGGTCCCTTGCTTCCTTGAGAACCAGGGCGGTTGTCCAAAGGCAGACGTCCGATATCCGTGCTGAAAGTACCATTGCCGAGGCCTCTGTCGTTATTAGGGGAGCCCCAGACATTGCGGGCGGCTGGCTGTGACCCAGTGCCCCAGGTCGAAACAGCTCGATCCTGTCGTGAGGCTGCAGCTGCTCCCCAAAGCTCAGTGGGCTTGGCTTCTTGGCTATGAGATACACGCCTGGCGGCAGCTCCCTGACCTTGAGATGGTTTCGCTATTTGGCTTTCGGAATCCTGTGGCTGCTGCTGAGTAGCCGAGTGGTCGCCATCATTTTGTACTTGTGCCAGGGATTGGCTCGAGGCTTCGGAGCTCTCTCGCTGTTGAATATGTGTAGGACGCGAAACATCGTTGGCCTTATCTGCAGACTCCTTCTTCTCTGTCTTTTTCTCCGGCGCAGGTCCCATAGCGTCCAACTTCTTTTGAATGCGCTCTCTGCGCTCGGCTTCTTCGCGAGCTTCTTCCTCCTGTCGTCGCTTTCTAGCCAACTCAACACGCTCGCGCATAACCTTTTTCTGATACTCGTGCTCATCGGCGGTAGGGTGAACTGGAGGGGGTGGTCCAGCAACTTGCTCTGGAAGAGGTCCATTGTGGTGTGGTTGCGCAAAAGCGGGATTGGGGGAGGAGCGAGGCATCCAATTAGACTGATGCTGACCCCTTGACGGGCCATGTGCTGAGGCTGAAAGGTTGGGCGACACAGGGCTATCGACAGAGCCTACAAAGGACGGCCTGCGAACATCATGTAGTTCTGGGGGAGGAAGCGAACCATCACCTCCCTTGTTCATTCGTTGCATAAATGAGCCACTTCCACCACTGACATTTGAAGATCCTCGCCGTCTACCAAAAGGAGGTTCCTGGGTGGCTCTGTTGGTTTGGAACGCGCCAGAGGGCTCGGCTGGATAATCTGGTTGAGGTGGTCTTTGTAACAGGGACGGGTGATTCCTAGGATGCTGCTCCATTCTCATCGAACCACGTCGATTATCTTGCACTGGTTCATAACGCCCAGAGTGAGAGTTATACAACTCCCGATTTCCATGGGGTGCACCATCTCTCCATCCATGTCGGTTGAAATCATCGGCTGCGATTTCCTTAGGTGGAGGCGGCGTCATGCCCTTGTTAAATGGTGGTCTAGCAAGGTTGGCAGGTTCCGCAATTGGAGAAGCTTTTTCGACGGGAGGTAGAGTTGCCCACGGAGACTTTACCGGTACAGGAGGTGCCGGAGGTTTAGCGACGAGAGTTGGCTTGTCCTGAGAACCACTCTTCAATACAAGTCCCTTGCCTTGGGCAAGATTACTCGATTTCGTCAGTGGGGAGCTCACAGAGATCGGAGGAGCTGGCGATCGTGGTTTATCAAAGGTCTTTCCTTTTGATGCAACAGAGCCACTGTCCGAGGGTGGTGGTGGAGGGTGTTCATCTGGGTGAGGTAGGGTCGTCTTTGTGCCATCACCCCAGGTGATGGCTTCAGGGGCCCAATCGTCATCATCATCGTCAATGTCTGCCCATTTGTTTTGTCCCTGTGCATCATCTTCGTTCAAGCGACTGGCCATGTGAATTCCATACTTCTTCAGCTCCTCATCGGTGAACTTTTTGGGTTCAGGGGGAGGCGCAGCTAACATATCAGTTAGTAAATCCAGGGGTAAAGCCAGTTGTAGGAAGACCACATACGTCGGTTCTTGTTCCAAACTGCACTTGCATCTGGCGCACTGCCAGGCTTCCCTCCATTAACACCGCCAGAGAATCGAGGCGATGAGTCGCGCGTGCTGCTGCCCGTCTTGGCTATAAGTCGAGGTCGCGAGGAAGACAGAGTCGCCGAGCTTGTCGGGGGAGTACTAGAACCGGTAGGCTGTTTCTCGGCGGCCTTGGCTGAAGCGCTGTTGGCGGCAGCCTTCGTAGCGAGAAAGGTTTTGTTGACAGAGACAGCCTTGAACGTGGCGGGTTTCTTGACTGTTGAGCCTGCGCGGCCATGCCCTTTGTCTTCATCCTTGCTCTTTGAACCATCTGCACGCGATGTCTCTGTGTCCGACCCTCCGCTGGCACTGGCATCGGCGGAAGTAAGTTGATCTTCGACACTTGTAATATGCTTGTTCTCAATATCTTCGTTGCCGGCACTGCCATTCAAATTCGAGCGGACGGGGTCGACATTGTGAGCGTCGGGCGCCTAAGTTCATGAGGAAACATGTTAGTAAGTCTCCATAGCTGTTGCAGCTCAGCTGTGGATTCAAACGGGCAACAAAGAGCCAAAGTTTGGAGAGCCGTTCCGAAACCCAACCTAAAGTATAACCCGAATAACCTAAGAAGATGAAACATACAGGCTGTGTTTGAGAGGCAGTGGCATCGGCAGCTTTATCAACGGCAGCCTCTGTTGCCATCATACGTCGTAAAAATGCGCCGGTCGTGTGGTAAGCGAAAGAAGCCCTCCAAATGAGTTTCTCCGCCTAGTCTCCTTATATTTTGGTCGGACTAGCGTTTAAGGGGTGGACGAAATGTTGTATCTCGAAGTGAGGATCAGCTGCGACAAGTCACCGCGGGGCGGGGAGAGATATGTATGTCGAGTTGCGGGGGAGACCAAGGAGGGATATTGCGGATATAAAGGGCCGGTCGTCGTTCGGGCGCGAGATAGCTAGAATGGTGCTCGATCCGAGAGTCGCGGAAATGGAAATATGAGGAGGAAGGGAATCACCAAACTGCAGGGCGTGTCAGTTACGAGGTGTAAGGTGAGGTTTCAATGTACCGGAGTAACTGCGGCTGAAGGCGTTGTGATGTGGAAGGTAGAGGACAGCCAGTTTTCAGCACGATGTTGGGGGCTGGGTTAGGTTTAGCGCTCAGACGGCAGGGGGTTGGTATTGGCCAGCACGTCCCGTTAATCCGTCAGGTCCCTTAGGTTCCCGGCCCCTGGCAGCCAGTGGCAGGGCTGTCACAGCTGCCAGCTGTAAGTTAAGGCCCTGAAGCTTAGGTAGGGGCTGACTTCTTCAGGGCTTCCATGTCAAAGTTAATCAGGCAATATAGAGGTTGTCATCATGGGGCCATATGACTCCGACTAGGAAGAGTCAGTCAGATTGGTAAATTTATTAACTAGTAAAATCAATAGTGAATAACAATCAGAGGAGTCAGAGGCTTTGTTTGCTTGACTTAATTTACGTTGTGCATGATAGTAAGACAAACAAGCTCTAGCTTCCATGAGAATCAACTACAAGTACCACGCATAGAATTGGTGGCACACGACTTCATCTGCCCTCCAATCGATGCATAATTACCCGTTAGACGTCATATAGCATAAGCGCAAAGCTCAGGGCCAAACTTGTGTTTAGTTAAGTCTAGCATGTGCTCTCCTCATATTGCTAGCAGACATCACAAAGACTGGTGGTGGTGTGTATCGCTGATGTCACCTCGCTCTTCTTGTTGAGCGGTCATGATGGAACAGAGTTCAAACACAGGCCAAACATTACTTTCGTCTCATTCACCTAAAGCTGATTTGTGACTAAAAGCTTTCCCTGTCTATGAAACAGCAAAGAGCATGATCTAGCAGTGCTAAGGAATGCTCAGAATAGTACCAGCCGATGCACATATGGCGGAAGCTTCCGCTCGACATAAGCACAGCTATATAAATCATAAGGAGACCAGCACATAACCGAAACGTGATAGTAGTGTCACTTCACTTGCTTGTTAGAGATACATAGGGAAGCTAAGGCGCGTATTCGACCGCGAAGTTTCCGGAGTTTTATATGTACACGACCCCCGCTCCCTCTCACACAACGATCCGTCCAAGGTATCAAAAAGTCACTTGCTTAGTGAGCGTTGTTCTTGTGGTGGCCTAGATAATTCCTGCGTTAGAAAACAATGTCTCCTTCCATCTGCTCTTAGACACTTACGGAGATGGAAGTAGTAGTTCTGGGCGTAACCAATGCCGACAAGGAAGACAATCAGGTGAATGATGGCTGTACGAGAATAAAGTCAGAATCCGTAAATCATGTCCGTCTCGAAATGGGGTGTCCGTACGCTTGGCAGTAGGGTTCTTGCCGAAGTGCTTGGCCTGGTATCGGCCGAGGAGACCCTTAGCCTTGACCTCGGGGGCGGCACCTCGGGGAAGCTTCTCGTAGAAGCTGACGACACGCTGCATGCGGATAGCATCAGGAGCGGCGCCAATGGCCTGTGGTGAATCGAACTCGGTCAGCCTTCCAAATCTCTATCATGGTGGGTTTTCCCTCGCATCGATCGATCGCCCGAATTTAAAAAAGTCCTCATCATATCTCATCCATCCAAAAGTCGTCGGGATCGAATTCGAAGCTCCATGTAGAAAATAATATCATCGTGTTTTGCGTACCTTGGGAGAAGCGACCTATTTTTTGGAAACCCGGTGTTAGCAACGGAATCAATCGGAGCACCGGGCGTTTGCGCCCATAACCGAAGGGGCTCTATCTATCTCACCTTGGGAGGGATGAGCGTCGAGAGCGCTCGGCGGGTGACGAAGCTCATGATGTCGGTATTTCGAAGGGTTCGAGACTCGGGAATTGGTCAATTGCCGCGTTGGTCCGTCGAGGGTCTGAATGACGCTCAATTAAAGGGCTGGAGAATGAGGTTCTGTCGAGATGGATTTGGTCCCGCCCAGATTCAGGTTCTTGCCGAAAAGCACTCGTTCGGCGACGTCGGCGAAACCACTGATCCGCTCCACCCAATCAGCAACTCGCTGTTCAAGCTTGCTTCAACCTCAGAATATCGCCGCAGCCCACCATCACTCACTCTAGAAACGTCACGCCCACATCGCCAATTGAAAGCCGACGCCTTGCAATCATGGCCGCCCTCCGATCTCAGAGTGCGGCTCGTATGCTGCGAAGCGCCGCTGTCCCTCGAGTCGCCCTCTCCGCCGCTCCCCGACGATTCCAGAGCAATGTCACCTCGGCCACCGGCACCATCACTGGTCCCGCTACCAACGAGCCCGACTACAACATCCAGGCTGACAAGGCTACCTCGTACGACTCCTCGAAACGCGATTAAATATTAACAAAATGGAATTCGATTGCTGACTGACCGCCAGCACCTACACCCCCGTCCCTCGATCGATCCAGGATGGCAGCGAAGAGATCCTTCCCGCAGCCGTTATCTCAGGCGCTCCCATGGAGCTCCAGGCCCGAACAGTTCGGTTCGTCATCACCATATGAAAACTCGACATCGCCGTCAAAGTATCGGGGAACTAACAACAATCACAGCATTTACCAGGAAGCCAAGCCCGCTACACAGTCTGGTGACTGGCGCGGTCGACGCTGGCGAATGGACTGGGATATTCTTCCCAAGGGACACCGATGGGAGAACCCTTTGATCGGATGGCAGTCTTCTGGCGATTTCATGCAGGGAACCCACATCAACTTCGGCAGCAAGGAGGACGCTATTCACTTTGCTGAGAAGCAGGGCTACGAATACTTTGTTCAGGAGCCTAACTCTCGCAAGTTTGCTCCCAAGGCATACGCCAACAACTTCTTGTACTCGGCCAGGAAGCTCAAGCACATCAGGACAAAATAGACGGCTTAGACAGCCCGGCTCTTATGTAAATATGTTTTTAAAGACTCATTTTCGTTGTGTTGCAGGATCAAAGTCCGATATAGCCATTATAAGTCACAGTCATGAACCAGCATGCATGATTGATCAATGATTCGTTATCATTCCTTCTGAACACTATGGGGTCTGCGGTGTCAGACTGCGACTATGTAGTCGCCCCGAAACACCCGGCCTGGTTCTGTTTTCTGATTCTTATCCTTACCAGAATGTTCATAATTACCCCTAACGCCAAGCTAAGAACTGTTACACTAGCACGGGCATTCTCTACCGCTTAACCAAAGACTAGGTAGACCATATTTCCAGGTCTAGTATCAAAGTCACGTTGTAATCATGGGGTCGTGGCCGTTGCGTGCCTGGGGAGGCAGTCTACCGTGGTCAGGCACGTCTGAGTACAAGCCAAGCTCCAGATACTCAGGCAGGCTTTTGCCTTTGTCGCGAGCGGTATTCTCTGCCCAGACGCGCATCCTTACGAGCTGGCGAATGGCCGACTCGCGTCTTTGCGATTGCCGTTCCAGGATCGCACGGTTAACGTTATCAGCTACTTCTAGACGGAGCTCTGGCTTCAACAAAGCCGCTAGTTCTGGCTCAAGAGAGTCCGATGGGAACAAGAGCAGTGCCATCGTCTTCTCTAGGTCTTGGAGGAACTTGTTGTTTGTAGGTGCTCTGGGACCAAGTTGCTCTGTAGCAAACTTGAGCGCCGGCTCAATATCACCTCCAGGTGTATTACAGGTACGAATGAGTTCGACAAGTTGAAGTCGAAGCAGAGAAAAATGCAGTGCCTTGTCTTCATCTAGGATCTTTTTGTCGAGTCAGCGACGGTTCGTTCAAGAATGAGCAATATGAAGAGTGTGGAAAGAGGGAAATCATAAAAAAGTGGTTGTTCCTCATCAAAGGCCCGAAGGCTCTATGAGTGGTGCATGTAAAACTCGAGTTCTAATCATACTAGGCATGTGTGGTGATTCTTGCTGGGAAAGTTCTTACCTCTGGGTCGAAATCATTCAATGTTTCGATAGCTGTTTGGATGTTGCCGCTGTGAATACACTTTTGGATTTCCTGTCTGGCAATGATAGAAGGTGTCTCCTGGTGAGGGGCAAGGTTGGCCTCTTTAGAAAAGTTGGCTGCAGCGTTTGGATATCCCTCCATGGTGAGGTAATCCAGAATCAATGCATTGATATCACTGCCGAAATCGTTAGCAATTGTTGGTTAAACCGAGGTGCAAAAACGAGATGGATAATATGGTGAGTTCAGAAAAAGAAGATTGATATCGTGTTTCCGCATTATATATGCTAGGAGAGATTCCCATTGATAGTGCGTTCATCACTTCACCGATGGAGGTAGTGCTGGGGTAGTGGGGGGATAATATCTTACCTTTTGGGAGACTTGACGTCTTCAACACGCTGTTCAAAAGCATGCTGAGACCTGGAAGGTGTAGCTGTAGAAGCAGATGACGTCTGATTCTCGAGTCAGCGCCCAGCTTTACACAAAGCTTGGGCTGAAGCTCGGCTTGCCGACAATAAAGCTCACCATTTTGAATGTAAGTATCTAACCCGCGTCTCGTTGCGACTCGACTCGAAGCTTGAACAGGAACTGTTAATCGACGGTATGGTAGAGAAGCAATAGCCGAATGGAGGCTGCAGGCGATTCAGCGCATGGAGAATCAAGCCCAAAGATCTTGTGTCAAGATCTGGACAATGCTTGCAGAAAACTCTTCTGAGATTGTTCTGAGCGATGTAAAGAAAAGAAAAAAGAAGAAGAAAGTTTGACGGAAGATAGGAAGAGAAGAAAAGATGATTGGGGGCTGGAGGAAAAGAAGCCCCGAGTCGTGGGTCAAAAACCTGCAGCCTCATAACAAGGTTCCGCAGCCAATCACGAGAGCGTTAAGCTCCACTAAGCAGTGGGAAGCTCATGCCCTGTATGCCTCAGGTCTCCATTCATGGCGGCCCCGCTAGAGATGGACTGAAAGCAGCTGGTGGGGGAGGCTTGGTCCCTGGAGATTGAGCTACGTTACAGGCAGTTTGTTGGTTGTTGGCGGTTGATGCCGCGGCTTAGCATCCATCCATTTCAGTCAGTGCATACAGATGCACTGCTTTCGTTGATATCAACCTTGGGGTTATACAAAAATTACATCTCATGATATGACACTCATGACGGCCAAATGTGACATCCTTTCAACCTAGGGATAGTTGCGAAAAGAACGAAAACAGAAACAGTCCATCATGGTCATGCTACCTGTCTTAACCCAAGGTCAACGTCTGCAGCCAAGCCACATTACCTTCAACAGAGGTCACCATGGCATCGAGCTAGAGGCGTGATGGCTACGGTAGAACAGGACAGGACTAAACCTAGCTTATCTCTTGTACAGTAGCAGGCAGTTTGGATCGTGCGGAGAAGGTAATGCACCTTCGGCCATCGCCGTCTTTCGATAGATACCAGATATGAGGAGAACCCTGAAGAGGTCAGGTCGATCGTCAAAACGAGAGCAAGGCCTAGGCTTAGCTGATTATCCCTCTTTCACCCTTGCTTTACAAGTTCAACCGCCAGCCTTATTTGTATATATATATATACAGTTGCCTGTTATATACCGAGTTTTCCCTCTTTTCAACAACTCCTCATAGCTTCTTCCTTTTTCCTCGAGCTTTTCACTGAAGCTCTGTCTCTGTCTCTGTCTCTGTCTCTGTTCCCGCTTCTTCTTGGCCCTTTGTGGATCTCACACGCGACAGGGCCGTGCTCATAATAGCTCCACCAAAGAACGGGCGAACCAAACCCTCACTCAAATCGAAGTTTGAAGGCACTGCCCGTACAGCTCGTGGACATTGCAGGGCTAGTTTTCGGAAAGAGGAGAGCTTTTTGTATTCTTCCTCTGTCGAATCGTCTTCGACCCTTTACTTATCCAAACCTCTTAACCTTTTTTACTTCACATTCAAAAACAGGGTTGACGGTGACCTCATCGAGAACTAGCCCACCGCAATGTCCGCCTCTGCAATCCCTGAAACCAATGGCGGGCTCGAGAGCCATGTCACGATTCAGAAACGAGCCTACTATTCACCTCCCTGGGCCGATGTCAGTATTATCGGTGTCGCAGGCAGCTCTGGCTCGGGCAAGTCAACTTTGTCCCAGGCCATCGTCAAGAAGCTGAACCTACCCTGGGTCGTTATTTTGTCCATGGCATGAAACCCTATGAAATCTTATATGTTAAACATTATGCTTATTATATGTCTAGGACTCTTTCTATAAGACCTTGACTCCCGAGCAGTCCAAAATGGCTTTTGCCAATGAACATGACTTTGACTCTCCTGACGTATGCTTTCTGTTCTGCATGTGAAGACATGGACTCTTAAGACAGTAACTAATGGACAACTTATACAGGCCATTGACTTCGACGTTCTAGTTGAGAAACTAAGAGACCTCAAAGCTGGGTATGTCTGGTTGCCGACAGCTTCATTATGGACGTCAAGAAACTCAGCTGACGTCTCACCATACTCACAGAAAGCGTGCTGAGATCCCCGTCTATTCATTTGCGAAGCATGCGCGACTAGACCATACGACGTCCATCTACTCGCCCCATGTGCTCGTCCTAGAGGGTATCTTTGCTCTATATGACCCCCGAGTTATTGAGCTACTTGATATGGGTGTATGTTCAAAACTGCGGCTCCTTTGCGGTTGGCGGGCTCTGACCTTGATTAGATCTATTGTGAAGCAGATGCAGATACATGCCTATCACGAAGACGTAAGTTTTGGAAACGTTTAGCTCTGCAAGGATGAGTCTCTGAACAACATGAATAGTTGTGCGCGATGTACGAGAACGTGGCCGAGATATCGAGGGTATTATCAAGCAATGGTTCGGGTTTGTCAAGCCCAACTTTGAAAAGGTACATCCACTGTCTCGGAAACTTTGGCATCGTTTCAAGTTTACTAACTGCTCCTCAGTTTGTCGAGCCGCAACGCAAGGTGGCCGACTTGATCGTGCCGAGAGGTATCGAGAACAGAGTAGCCCTTGGTGAGTATTGTCTTTGACGTAAAGATATGCCGTGGCTCACATTCGTAGATATGATGGTGCAGTTCGTTGAGAAGAAACTGTTTGAAAAGTCAAGACATCACCGAGAGGCCCTGTCTCGACTTGAGGCAGCCAGTAAGGATTCGGCTCTATCTGACCGGGTTGTTGTTTTGAACGATACACGACAACTCAAGTTTATGAACACTATCCTCCAAGATATCGATACAGACCCCGAGGACTTTATATTCTACTTTGACAGGCTTGCCAGCTTGATCATCGAACAGTAAGATCCTGGCGAGGCGTGAAGATCAGAGAATTTGCTAACATAGTAAAGGGCTCTTAACAATGCCCATTTCGAGGCCAAGAAGATCATCACCCCGCAAGGATACGAATACAACGGCCTTGCGCCAACAGGTGAGGTCTGCGCCGTTATTGTACTCCGAGGAGGATCGGCGTTTGAGCCGGCGCTGCGAAAGACAATTCCAGACTGCCGAACGGGTCGACTTCTCATTCAGTCCGACTACTCAACTGGAGAGCCGGAACTTCACTACTTGCGACTACCTGATGACATCGCAAGCCAGCAGAGCGTCTTGCTACTTGATACCCAAATGGCTACCGGCGGTGCCGCTTTGATGGCGGTTCAAGTCCTGGTCGACCACGGTGTACAGCAGGATCGTATCGTCCTGGCGACATACTCGGCAGGCAAGGTTGGACTACACAGATTGACATCTGTGTTCCCAGAAATCACTGTGGTGGTTTGCAATATGCTCGACTACCAACAGGAACGATGGGTAGAGAAGAGGTATTTCCGCTGCTAGTCTAGTGCTATCGAACACGCTGTTGCATGCATAGTATAGTATAGTATATACTTTTCCAGAAAGAACGAGCTTAAAGGCCAGACACGAGAGGTATACTGCGACGATAGTTGCTAGATCAAATCAATCTAGTATCTGCAGTCAAGATTGGTGGTAAAGTCGGCATTGGAATGGCTGAAATGCCAAAAATACTCGTAAAAACACAAAAATAAACGAATGAATGTTGCTACGTCAGCTATTACGATTTGAGATCCACCATCTGACATCTCATCTGTAATCGATTGATAACAAGAATCCATGAAAAGAAATGGCACTCCTGCGGCTAAAGTATAGGTAGGTAGTAGGTATCTTGGAAAAGAGGAGCCACTCGGTGATACTATTTTATTTGACGCAATGTTCATAACGGGCATCCATGACATAGGGGCCGACAGATCCGATGGATACCTAAGAAATCGATATTAAATTCATGTTGTTCCATCTCAAATGACGAATTAAAAAGAGATACTGATATTTTGAAAAGTGGTAATTCAAGAGCTGTAGTGGAGTAACCTATCATTGATTTTCATAGTACCTAGATCGCCAAGGAATTAAATGGATGAGCATCCATGATTGACAGCTTCGGCTACCTAACCATGACGTAGCTGAACCATCGTAGAGGTACCTTCCTTTCAGCTGCTAGGTCTACATGCCTCTCGTCCCTGGTTCAACAGCTCCGTAAACGGGAAGATCCATTCAAGGCATTACACAATTATTAGGTTAATAGTGGTATCCAAACCAGAAGAGTCCTTTTTCTCTTCCTTCTCTCTATTTCGCTCTTCTTTACCAACTTGCACACTCCATTGAGTGCTCCTTCTCTTCTGTTTCTAGCGTCCAAGCGCTCTTTATCTTTAATTCTCCCCCTCGACAGCGAATAATTCTACTTGGTTCTACCAACTTGACAAAACCATGCCTGTATCTACCATGATGGCCGCGCGACTGGCTCGCGCTGGCCAAACCAGAGCTATCAACAGCTCTCGTTGCATAAAATCATCTCTCACTCCTCGTCCGCTTTATTCGTCACAATCACGAAGCTTCGTTAAGCTCACAGGTGCCTCACCTTCCATCACCAAAGGCTCCTCAGTAACCAGCCGAGCAACCCGCCAATTGCCCTCCCAATTCTTCGTGCGCAATCTTTCTGGGAAACCACTGCCCCAAGGAAATTCACGGCTTCTCAACTTCTGCTATCGTGCAGCTGCTTGGATCGGAATTTCGATATCTGTCATTGGCGTTGGTGTCGTGGGCTTTTTCCTCTATGATGCGTCTACATACTTCGAACATCCTAACCAGAGCGATATCGACGTTTCAAAGATTGCCCTCCAACCTCGCACCGGAGGTGACAAGAACCTGCCAATCGCCGAAGTATACATCGACGACGATGACACAGAAGAGCACCGCCGTTTGAAAGATAAGCCACGACTGGTCATTCTTGGTGGTGGATGGGGCGGCGTTGCACTCCTCAAAGAACTGAACCCAGACGACTACCATGTTACAGTGATCTCGCCAACCAACTACTTCCTCTTCACTCCCATGCTTCCCTCCGCAACAGTTGGCACTCTCGAGTTGCGATCGCTTGTTGAGCCTATCCGAAGAATTCTAAGCCGAGTCAATGGTCACTTCATTCGTGCCAGAGCTGAAGATGTAGACTTTTCCCACAAGATGGTGGAAGTATCACAAGTCGATGCAAGCGGAAAAGACATTAGATTCTATGTCCCATACGATAAACTTGTCATTGCCGTCGGTTCAACAACCAACCCTCATGGTGTCAAGGGTCTAGAGAATGCCTTCTTCCTCAAGGATATCAACGATGCGCGCAAGATTCGTAACCAGGTTATTCAGAACTTCGAACTAGCTAACCTTCCTACCTGTTCCGATGAGGAGCGTAAGCGTCTGCTCTCATTCTGTGTCAGTGGTGGTGGCCCTACAGGTGTTGAGTTCGCCGCAGAGCTTTTCGATCTTCTCAACGAGGATCTAACACGACATTTCCCTCGCCTTCTACGAAACGAGATCTCTGTTCATCTTATTCAGAGCCGCAGCCATATCCTCAACACTTACGACGAGACTGTCTCCCGATATGCTGAGGACCGATTTGCCCGCGATCAGGTCGATGTCCAGACAAACTCTCGTGTCAAGGAGGTTCTACCCGATAAGATCATCTTTACGCAAAAGCAAGAGGGTGGTGAAACTGTTACCAAGGAGCTCCCTATTGGCTTCTGTCTCTGGTCCACGGGTGTTTCCCAGACTCAATTCTGCCAAACCCTGGCTGCTAAGCTGGGCAAGAGCCAGACAAACCGACACGCTCTGGAGACTGATACCCACCTCCGTCTCAACGGCTCACCCATGGGTGATGTGTACGCCATCGGCGATTGTTCCACTGTTCAGAACAACGTCGCCGACCACATCGTCACTTTCCTTCGTTCCCTAGCCTGGAAGAAAGGAAAGGATCCTGAGACTTTGCAGCTCAGCTTCGCTGATTGGCGCGGTGTCGCTGAAGATGTCAAAAAGCGATTCCCCCAGGCTATCGGGCACCTTAAGCGCGTGGACAGGCTGTTCAAGGAGTTCGACAAGGACGAGTCCGGCACCCTTGACTTTGACGAGCTGACCCAACTCCTTCGCAACGTCGACAACAAACTCACATCCCTGCCCGCGACCGCCCAGCGTGCTCACCAGCAAGGACAATACCTGGCTCGAAAGTTCAACCGCATGTCGCGCCTGCATGAGGGTCTGAACGCCAACGATATCCGCGACGGCGATGTTGACGCGGCTGTTTACAAGGCGTTTGAGTACAAGCATCTCGGCAGTCTTGCTTATGTTGGCAACTCTGCTATTTTCGACTTGGGCGAGGGTCGAAGTATAGCCGGTGGTCTTTGGGCCGTCTATGCTTGGCGTTCTGTCTACTTTGCGCAGAGCGTGAGTCTGCGAACGCGACTCTTGATGGCTATGGACTGGACCAAGCGAGGTCTCTTTGGACGAGGTTCGTATCTCTTCTCACTTTTTGACGAATATCACTAACATGGAGTAGATCTTATGAGTTTCTAAACAATTACTCTTATGACATAATTTGCTTCACTTTTAGATTTCGTGGCGTTGGAGCTTAGTGTGGGGGCATTTCAAGACTTGCAAAAAGGATGGTGTTAGACGTAGATTTGCGATGTGTGGAAAATTATACGTCTGCATTCTGTCGATGGAGTTGTCCGCGTTTTATAATGGTCAAAGTTTCTAAGCTCAAGAATCGTAGCAAAAGTCGCAATATTATTTTTCTCGCTAAATCCTCTGGACGCCAGTCTACCGTCTATTATATCTTGAAGTCCTTGTATGTCCACTTCTCCGTGTACTTGCCCTTTGCCTGCTTGTGGAATGGAATGTGTCTTCTGCTCTCAACCTTTCCGCGCACCAGCATGCTTCGGTATCTGTCTCGGAGCAGGTTGCCTTCAGGCTTCAGTCGTCGCAGCGAGTCCTGTAGCTCGTCCGGAAGAACCAGCTCAAGATCCCGCTCGGGAAGCTTGTACTTGCCGAGCTGCTTGCGTCGCAACTTCTCCTGGCGAAGCTCGTCAATAGGGTCAACTGAGTCGTCATCCTGTGCAGCGAGAGCCTTGTTTCGGTCCTTTTCTTCAATCTCCTCGGCAATCTCTCTAATGCGCTGCTCTTGGCGGCGCTGAGCCTTGATAGCAGCCTTTTGCTTTGCGAGGCGCTCTTCCTCCTTGCGACGCGCAATGCGATTGCGCTGAGCCTGTGTCTTTCTCTGCGGGCGCTTGACGGATGGCTTGCTGTCTTCGGCGCCGCTCTGGAAACCTTCCCACTCAGAATCCTCCTCCCATTCTGAAAGATTGGCACGAGCCTCGGCGGCCTCTGCTTCGGCTGCTGATCGAGCGGCAGCCTCTTGCTTCTCCCTCTCCCGCTCCTCCTTTTCCAGGCGCAGGCGCTCGGCCTCGAGGGCCTTTTCGCTCTCCTCTGCTAGACGCTCTTCGTAGTCGGTGAACATAGGGTTGTAACTGTATCCTCCAGTAGGCTTGAGAACGGCAGGTATCTGCTTTCCGCTCTCGAGTAGAGACAGGGGTTCCTTCTTCATGGACTTTGGCACCTTGGGCTTCACCTCCTCTTCCAAGAAATCGTCGGCACTCTTCTCCTTGGGCGCCGCGGGCATGTCCCAGATATCGTAGGTAGCATCCTGTACTTGAACAGTGTTCTCGTGTTGGCCGTCGGCAACTCGCTTTAGTCGAGAGAGCTCCTTGTGGGACACCCAATCAGTTCGCTGGCGCTTCGTAGGGAGAATTCCGTTGGTGGTCTTGTCGCCGGGTCGCTTGCGCATGGAGACAGCGGGGATTGGCGACCGAGCATTGATGATCTCGTCAGCCTTGAGGCCCTTCTTGATGTGCTTGTTGAACTTCTTCTCAAGACCAGCATCGCCCTTGATGTCAAGGGTGAAGAGTTCTTCCGACGGTCGCTCCTTGACGACACCACTGTTTACTTGTTAGCTAGGGGTTGAATGCGCGACAAAATAATATCTTACCCTTGAATAATCTCCTTGTTCAATTCTTCAAGACCCTCCTGGACGGCGGTAACATCGACATTCTTTCTCCACGCCTTCTTGCCCTTTCGTGAAGGTTGCTTGTGTTGTTTTGGGGCATCGCCACTGCCGGCGTTCTTAGATTCCAATACAGGCATTTTTTGCGATTCCTTTCCTGGAAAGGATACCTTGTATTGTCGATAATGAAGAACGAAAATGCTGCTTGTCGATAGAAGTGGTGGGGGACCGATTTCTTTCTTAATTTTTTAGTGGAGCCGAAAGTCTCGACTCGCTGCGTCCATAAAAAATACGGAGACGGCCCGTATAAGTTACGCTTGACTTGTTGGGGATGCCGTTCAGGAAACGGAGACATGATCTTATCGGCACGTGCACCTTCCTCGAACTTGTTCAGGGTGGCCTCCATCTCATACGCTCCTGCCGAATCTAGGATCTAGACGCTCCTTTCTCCAGATTCCAACTGGTTATTAGCCTTTATCCCTATACAATCAAGTTGCCACTCTCGAGGTTGCACCATTCTTTGATCTTTTTTTGCGTCGCCAAGACCAGGACCCTATTCTAAACGCAACTACAAGATCATATTCCTGCCAGCGACCTATATCTCTTAGCTTTGACAGCTGTCACATACACCGACCGTCTTTGCAAGAGACACCGAACAAGACAACACAACCGCAAACATGGCGCAGGCTGGTGGCTCCTACAACAACCCCTTGAAGAAATTCAAGTATGCATACCAAGAACTGTTGCCATGTAACTTGCTAATGGCTTATACAGGCTGGTGTTTCTAGGAGAGCAGAGTGGTACGTCCGAGACCGATTACGGACCCTTCCGTTACAATATCACTAACAACAATTCCAACAGTCGGCAAGACCTCTTTGATCACACGATTCATGTACGATTCTTTCGACAACATGTACCAAGCGACGATTGGCATTGATTTCCTTTCCAAGGTCAGGACCGCCACAGCCGAGCCTAGGCGCAACACTAACATGCGTGCACTTAGACCATGTACCTCGAGGACCGGACGGTGCGATTGCAGCTATGGGATACCGCTGGACAAGAACGATTCCGAAGTCTGATTCCATCCTATATCCGTGATTCAAGTGTAGCTGTTGTTGTCTATGATATCTCTAGTATGTGTCCCTGGGCTGACCCCACCACTTATCGACCCCCTCGCCTCCAATTGTGGCTATGCATGAGTCGTGCTAACATGGCCTCCTTTGCAGACGCCAAGTCGTTCCAAAACACCAAGAAGTGGATTGATGATGTACGAGCCGAACGAGGTAACGATGTTATTATTGTGTTGGTTGGCAACAAGACGGATTTGAACGACAAGCGAGAAGTGACTACACAGCAGGGCGAGGAAGAGGCCAAGAAGAACAACCTGATGTTTGTCGAGACAAGCGCAAAGTTGGGTCACAACGTGAAGAACCTGTTTAAGAGGATAGCGCAGGCCCTACCTGGCATGGAGGGAAGCGACGCTGCAGCGCAAGCTTCAAACCAAAGTAAGTGCGCCATTTGCAATTTTTAGGACGCAACTAACACATTGTCTTAGTGATCGACGTCAAGACAAACAACACGCAGCAATCACAAGAGGGATGCGCGTGCTAAATACCACTGCGCCGAATCAGAACTGGAGTACAGGAGTATCTGGGAAAACGCAAGCCGTGCTCGAATCGCGAAAGAACCCTTGCTACGTCGCGCATAAGACAGGATATCAAGCATAGCGTGCGGATTTTAGTGCGGGAGCTTGTATAATACAACCAGGACTACGAGCCTACGATCGTTATATAAGACACTTTAATGCCTTGATTCGACTGGCTTTGAGGCTGGTCGATCATTTCGCTTCTAATACTATTGCTCGATATAAATCAGGGGTGACATTCCAAGATACCCGGATATATGGCGATCCAATCGCGTTTGTGACAATGCATTTGTCTTTTGCTGGCCAAGCACGGTATGTATCTGAAAAATTGTTGTTTTATGTATGGCAAACATTCTCTCCAGTTTTCTTTTAAGCGGCATTTTGCACCTGCACCTCGCCATTGGCGAGACCGAAGTAAGCCGCAATCGGCTTCTGCGCTTGCGACTCCTTGCCCAACTTAACAGCCTCGGTGCCATTGAAGCCATGGAACAAACCAATCTCGACAATACCAGGTGTTCGGACCAGTTCCTCAGCAAGAGCATTAACCTCCCAGACACCATCTTTTCCACGACCCTCAGTCTCGGAATTGATATCCTTGGGGAGAAGCAAGGGAGAGAATGGGGCGTCAATAAGCCACATGCCGTTGTCCGTCACACACTCGCCAGCTTTGGCAGGGAGACCTGAACGGATGGCAGGTTTGGGAGAACCCATAGCTCGAAGACGGATCAAAACATCAGGTGCGGACAGGGGAAGAACCTCGATAGGAATGGTCTTCCATGTGGTACAGAGTCTGGGAGATTGCTTTCGGTAATCTGCTGTGCGTCAGTGATTTGTTTCTAAATTTATCATAGACAGTAATAATTGGTGCATACCAGCTACAGCGATGAACTTTTTGGCAGCAATTGCAACCAATTTCTCTTGGAAGAGACAAGCACCACCACCTTTGATAAGATTGAGGTCCTCATCCACCTCGTCGGCGCCGTCAAAGGCAACGTCAAGAGGGACAGGAAGGCCATTGACCATGGGCCTCTCATCCAAGTTTACAAGATTCAAACCAGCAGCACGGATAAGACCCTTTGATTGACTTCCGGTAGGGATAAAGGTCATTCCACTGTAGAACTCGGGTCCCTTGCTGACAATGGCGTCCACAACGTAGACGACGGTGCTACCAGAGCCAATTCCGACAAACTTGTAAGAGGCATCGAGGTGGTCATTGACTGCCTGGTAGGCGGCCAACTTCTTAGCCGATTCGACTAGGCTTGCTGCTGAAGACATTGCTCTTGAACTGCACCTGCTGCTGAGGCTGACACCTTGGCTTTGTTTATAGCTGCGTATGGGGGTTGGTGGGATGTGAAGGACCCCGCGGTGCAAATGACGATGGGTGGGGAGATTTCGAGAAGTAGTATAGGGTAGATGAGTTGAGAAGCTTCTAACGCCAGAAAGGGATTGGGAAGAAGAAAAGCCAAGTGAGGGATGGACTGGGGATACACGCCTTATAGTGTTGTAGTTTCTGAGAGGAGTGGTAGTAGGAAAGGAAGTAATCTCAACCAGAACCGTCGACTTTCTGGTGGAAGGATGTGTAAGCCACTTCATGGGAAAAGCGAATGGACCCTTTTGCCAAGGGAAGGCCATAAATAAAGTTGGAAGAAAACACGGCAAAATGGAAAGTCAGGGTATCTGTTAGGACACGAATGAACAAGCATAAAAGAATCACATGCGAGTGAGTGACTTCTTTCAGCCAATTCAAATCAACTCAAGTCAGATCAGAAAGATGGTCTATTGTATTTTGCGAATCAAGTGCGACAATTTACTACTATTAGCGGGCCAACGAAACGGGATCCGGAGAGCGTCAACAGACCCTGCAGGTTTTTCTTTACAGAGCATTCCCTAGCTCACCTAAAACCATTCAAGCACAAGCGTCACTCCAGAGTGATGATTGATTTGGAGAGAAGACCTGGGGCGCATTTTGGGGTTGCAGCGAGTGACGTGATGGCTGCTGTCAACGCCCAGAGCTCCAAGACGAAGCAAGCATGAGTAAGCATTATGATTGGCTGACGAGCTCTAACCTCAGCATGACTTTTCTCAAAAAAGGTCCACGTGATTTAAGATTACACCGGCAGTCTCGGGCGCAAAGTCTTGGAACCAGACCCCTGGTTGCATCATATTTCGTGCCTGTAATTTCGTCCTTCTCCTGCGCGTTTCCTTTTGGGCCTCATTATCAACTCACAAAGGGCAACAACATACCGAATCTCAAAGGCTCCGGAAGAAAACATATTCTTTGTCAATCAAGCGCCGCCATGTCTCGGTTTACTCGATCCCTCCGGCTACCCCGGCCCAAGGTAAGGAGCACGCGACTTGGAGTCGATTTCGTATTACGCGGATGAGAAGATGGTCATCGAATGCTAACAGAAACCGTTTGTAGAGCCTCTTTGGTATCACCAGCCTTCAGACCGGCACAGAGCTCATTTCACTGGCCCTCGTCTTCAACAAGATTACCGGTGTTTACGGACTCCTCGCCATCCTTACGGGATACCAGCTATCTCTCCTTCAACTCTCGACATACGTTTACTCCATCGCGGTCCTGGTAGGACTTGCAATCCTTACTCCTCATGTTCGACGACAAAGCCCATTTGAGTGCCTGGCCCTCGCATGGCTTTACATCATCGATACCGTTATCAACGCAGCATACACCGCAGCTTTCGGCCTAGACTGGTACTTCTCTACTCAGCTCAACGAGACAATCGAATCCAAGAAGACGGATCTGCCAAACTTTGTGGCTGAGGGTATGCAGGGCCTGCGCAAGGAGGCTGCCATGCATGGAAAGGTCGTTCCCCAGGAAACGGCTGCGAGCATGTTGCTGATTGTTGGCGCAACGTTGATCCGCGTGTATTTCAGCTTCGTTGTCATGGCGTACGCGAAGCAGGTGCTGCAGAAGTACATGCAACTGATGATCCTGGAAGGCCCTGGTGTTGATGACCAGGAGGGTCCCTTCGCCGAGGATCTCCCTGACGGTGAGGGCCGCCGGGGACGGCTTGGCCGTTTGATGGTTTCGTGTGGCCGGGCTTACTGGCTGGACACCCGAGAGTCTGACGAATGGGCCCCAAGTCTGGGAGGATCCAACAAGCCAACCGCCGCGGGTACGCTCTCGGGCGAGGTTTAGAAAGTCGTTTGACACGTGGGATTTGCCGCGGACTGTTGGATGAACCTAAAAAGATATACACGGATACCTGGAACATGGATACTGGCGGCCAGACCGGTTAGGCTGTCGCTGCTTTACATTTTGGTGGTGCAAGTCATCATTGATGGTTGCTGCTCTGCGATTCATTTTCATGATAAATGGACCAACATACGATAGACGGAGTTTTTATTACGGAGAAAGGTGATATACGAAAACCCAGATGGAAACAAGTACAAAGTTTATGCCGGACACAAAGCCGATGACTCGGCCGGCGCGGAGGAAATGCGGCTTGTGCGGCGTTTTCGCGGCATGCTGTGGATCCTTTAAACGGCGGCTGCGGATGAGCCGACAACGAGTTGGAAAGCGAAATTGCGTGATAGGACGATCCCGGCCTGAGCAAAGATGCAAGAACACATGATGGCACCTCGCCATTGCGGCATTGCGCATTGGGTTGTTGTGGATCGTTTAACCGCAAAGACTATTCTCTTGTATACGAAAGATCTGGGTCATGAATTGGGGTATTAGGATAGGAAATTGTATAATGATAATACCTGCCACACAACGGCAGTTAATACCAGTAGATATTTAAACCGAATAACAATATCAATATCAAACTGTTTGTCTTGGGGATGTTGTGAAAGCTCTCATCTCCATGGTGATATGGCAAGACATATATTTTCAACAGCCAATGACAGCTAACCAATTAATCAATCAGTAAGCTCAATACTGTGTATATCGAGAATTCAGCCTCCTAGCCTCCGTCTTCGGACAGTCCCGCAGACGGAGGAGGCGACGGGGGATCTTCCGAGCACTGATTCTCTTTGTCTGTGCTTTGAATGAGTCTTATCTTTCCGATGGGCCACCCGGATGATCGTGAAATGGGGTAGACAGATTACCAATTGTCGTCGTCTTGGATGGAAATGTCGAAATGGTAAACTCATAGAGGCTTCAGGGTCCAATGCCATTGGGAGGAATATACGGACACCGGCCGGTAGTCGGAAGCACCCTTGTTAATGTCAGCTGTCTGGGATTCTCTTGGAAAAAAGAGGTCATGCAGTTTTTGAGCAACCAGCTGCAAGGTCGACATCTCTCATCATTTTGGTGATTCTTGCGCGGACCGTCGGTGGCCCAACAGCATGCCTCAGCAGGAACTCGGGGTGGGTCCTTCTCGATGCGTACCCCAGTACGTATCTCCTGCCCAATGCCGGTGTTCGCGGGGTGAAGTTTATTGGTTGAAACTCTTACCTAAGGACAAACAAACCAATTGGAGAATATCTTGAAGCAAATCCAGAGCTCCTAATTCGTTATCGGTGGTCGCGGAGTAGGTGCACAGGCCCTTGTTCCAGCGGAAGGCGCGACCCTGAGGTAACACCCCCAAACTGTCGACAAGCCCAAGACCGTACACACTGAGCCCCGCCGTCCGGGGCATAGCATCCCGCTAATCGATCACGCAATCGAGGGCGAGGATTCATACAAGCCAATCTGGTGGTCATTGTTGCTGCATTTGGATGGAATTTGCAGCGTTTTTTTTGTTGACTAAAACTAATAATGGCGCGGGGAAAAAATCGGCGAGTGGGAAGAGAAAAATAAGACGTGCGAATGAGCAATGCGCATGCCGAGGGACCGGACCACAAAGACCTACCTAGAGACGAGACCAGACGAGGGGCGTCTTCTAAGAGACTAAAGGCAAAAGGGCGTGTCTCTGCTCGCTCCAGTTTACAAACTTCTTTCCTTTCCTTTTGGATGTTGAGAAGACAAGAGGGAAGAAACCTTTTTTCTAATCTCATCATATCCTTTACATAGGTAGAAAAGGAAGAAAACCACTCAAGGCCCCGGATCCCGCTTTGAGCGAGTCCGTCATTGAGATTTCTTTCCTTTCTCTCCATCTCTCTTTCTTATACATCCTCCCGCAGCTTGTCTGCTTCTGTTCATTTTAGAACAGTTCAAGCTCGATCATCATAATACCCCCACGATATAAAGACGAAGACGGGAAGGGACACAATGGACGCTGCTACACAGCACCAGGTCAAGACTCCTGAGGAGGCTGGTGAGTTTGTTTCCATTCCATTGGGTTTCCAACATGCAGTACCGGGATGCTGCATGAGTTTGGAGATATCACCTGTCATTCTGCAAAGAGAATCGATCTCAACCGTCGCAATGGCGAGACTGCAGATCAGAATGAACAGGAATCCGAAAATTCATTGAATTGATTTTGCGCAATACCTTCAGATCGCTAATGCTTTACTTTTAGTGGCTCGAATTGCCTACCTCTCCAGCGATGTTATTGTCTCCGTCCAGCCTGCCATTGGCACCGACTCCGAGTTCTCCTCTCACCTGAACCGATACGCAGGTCGCAAGGATAGCAGCTTGGTCGCTCAGAGCGCTGACACAGTTCCTGAGGTGAGTTTGCTTCATGGGGATTGCCCCTCCCAGATGATCTCCGAAAAATCTCCGGTCTCTTTGGAGAGTTTTGTGAACTGTTACTATACCCAAGCCAGTCAATGAAGGCAACGGTATACAGAAGCAATGAATGGCTATATACGGAGTTATCAGGAGAAAATGGGCGGTTGAACAACAGAACTAACCATTACCACAGATCATTCCCGTTCGACACAACACCGATCCTCTTCTATCAGTATACACTCCTACCCGAGCCGGCAAGCTCGTCTCAGTCACCACCACATCCAACATCCTTCTACCTTCCGTGTCACACCTATACAAGTTGGCCAACTACCCTGTTGTCCTGCACGTCTCTCTCCAGCCTCGGACATTCCCCGACTACTCTGTCATTACCGCCATCCGTAACTCGGGATTCACATTTGTTCAGTCGGAGACCCTCCAGGAGGCCCAGGATTTGGCCTTGACTGCTCACGCTCTCGCTATCCGAACTGGCAAGGGTGTTGTTCACTTCTTTGCTCCCTCCACATCAGCAAAGGACAAGCCCATTGGCGTTGAGGACGCTTCAGTCGTCCGCGACGTTCTCGATATTGAGAGTGTTCGCCGATACCAGGCTGGCTCCGCTCCCTCTTCACAGACCGGAATCTACGCCGACGATGGCCACATTGCCGTCTCTTCAGACCATGATACACCAGCTGTAAATGGTGCCGCCGTGAGTGGCAATCTTACTGTACCTCCTAGTGCCAGCGCCTCCAAGGCCCCCTCAGCCGGAACTTCAGTCAAGTCCAGCCAGGACAGCGAGTCCAGCACTCCTGTTGCGCCCTCATCGATCGCCACAACAGTTGAGACCGCTCCTCCTCAGGTTACCTCTGAGGATATCTACAAGTCCGCTGGACGCATCTGGGCCCAGCTCAAGGCCTCCGTTGGCCGAGAGTATAGCGCCTTTGAGTACTCGGGACCCCCTGATGCTGAGAACTGCCTTTTCATCTTTGGCTCTGACGCCGGTGCCTTCGCTCAAGCAATTGATGAGGCCAACTCACAGGAGATCTTCGCCAACACCGCTATCCTTACTCCTCGCCTCTACCGACCTTGGATCGGTTCCAGACTTGTTGAGGCCATCCCTCGATCAGTTAAGCGTATCGCCGTGTTGGAGCAGATCCACCGTAAGACTACTAAGTGGGGTCCCCTCCTCATTGACGTCTTGACTTCTGTGAAGAGTGGTCCTGGTGGCGTTGAGGCTATTGTTGGCCACCAGCTTGGCTACATCGCCCCCGATGTTGTTGTTCAAGCCCTCCGTGGCGTTCTCCAGAACCTTACTGCCGAGAAGCCCATCCAGAACCTCGAGGTTGGAAAGAAGGAGGCTTGGAAGGAGCCTACCGGTTACGATCTTCAGGCTCCTCAGCTTGAGACTGCCTACACCAAGATTCTTGACCAGCTTTTCGGCAAGCGAGCTTACGTTGCTAACGCTATCAAGTCTTCTACTACTGGTCTCTCATCCACCGTCTCTGCTAGCCCTGAGTTCGGATTTGGTTCCCTTCTGGCCCGCAAGCAGCGTCGTGGCCAGTTTGTTTCTCAGGTCAAGGATGCTGCCACCAACGGTAGCTTCACCACCGATGCCCCCAAGAGCTGGCTGGCACGATGGGCTATGAACGCTGATGACGCCTCCAAGTCGACTGAAATTGCCGACGATGTCATCGCTAGACTTGAGACTGATGGTTCTCCCCTGGCTGCTGAACTTCTTTCTGCCAAGGGACTTTTCCGAAAGGAGTCCCTTTGGTTGACTGGTTCTGATGCCTGGTCTTATGACCTGGGTAACTCTGGTGTTCACCACGTCCTTGCTTCAGGCGAGAACGTCAACATGCTCATCATTGACTCTACTCCTTACTCGGAGCGAGCTGCTGCTGATGCCAACCGTCGCAAGAAGGACATTGGTCTGTATGCCATGAACTTTGGCAACGTCTATGTTGCTTCCACCGCCGTCTACAGCTCCTACACTCAGGTTCTCCAGGCTCTCCTCGAGGCTGACAAGTTTGAGGGTCCCTCTGTCGTCCTCGCCTACCTCCCCTACTTTGGTGAGACTGACTCCCCTCTCACTGTTCTCCAGGAGACCAAGAAGGCCGTTGATACCGGATACTGGCCTCTGTACCGATGGAACCCCGAGAACGAGAAGAAGGGCGAGCCCAACTTTTCTCTCGACTCAGAGCTTATCAAGCAGGAGCTCAAGAAGTTCCTCGCTCGCGACAACCAGCTCACTCAGCTGGCTGCCAAGGAGCCCAAGTTTGCTGCCGCTCTTGTCAAGGACTTTGGAAGCGAGGTCCGAGCTCAGCAGAAGAGAAAGGCCAAGGATGCCTATAACCAGCTCCTTGAGGGTCTTCTAGGCGCCCCTCTGACCATTCTATATGCTTCTGACAACGGCAACTCTACCACTTTGGCCAAGCGATTGGCTAGCCGTGGCCGCGCTCGTGGCCTGAAGACCACTGTCCTGGCCATGGAGGACTACCCTGTTGAGGATCTCCCTACTGAGGAGAACATCGTCTTCATCACTTCTACTGCTGGTCAGGGTGAGTTCCCTCAGAACGGATTGCCTTTCTGGGACGCTATCAAGGACAACACCGATCTCGACCTCGCTGCCGTCAACTACTCAATCTTCGGCCTTGGTGACAGCCACTACTGGCCTCGAAAGGAGGACAAGATTTACTACAACAAGCCTGCCAAGGATCTTGACCGTGTCCTGACCAACCTCGGCGGTAAGCACCTGATCGACATTGGACTTGGTGACGACCAGGATCCCGACGGCTTCCAGACTGGTTACAAGGAGTGGGAGCCTAAGCTTTGGGCCGCCCTTGGCGTGGATAAGGTCGATGGCCTTCCTGAGGAGCCCCCGCCAATCACCAACGAAGATATCAAGCTGGCTTCTAACTACCTCCGTGGTACCATTGTTGAGGGTCTCAACGACCCCTCTACTCTTGCTATCTCGGCCTCTGACCAGCAGCTCACCAAGTTCCACGGAACATATATGCAGGATGATCGTGATATCCGAGATGAGCGAAAGGCTCAGGGTCTCGAGCCCGCTTACTCTTTCATGATCAGATGCCGACTGCCTGGTGGTATCTCGACTCCCAAGCAGTGGGTCCAGATGGACGACATTGCCAACGAGCTTGGTAACGAGACCATGAAGCTCACCACCCGACAGACCTTCCAGTTCCACGGTGTCGTGAAGAGCAAGCTCAAGCCCGCTATGCAGGCCATCAACCGTGCTCTCATGACCACCATTGCTGCTTGTGGTGACGTGAACCGTAACGTCATGTGCAGTTCGCTCCCTACTCAGTCCAAGTACCACCGTCAGGTTTTTGCTTGCTCGCAGCTTATCAGCGACCATCTCCTGCCTTCGACCAGTGCCTACCATGAGATCTGGTTGACTGACGACGACAACAAGAAGACTCAAGTTGCTGGTGACGCCGTCCAGGACTTCGAGCCCCTCTACGGTCCTACCTACCTGCCCCGAAAGTTCAAAATCACCATTGCCATTCCTCCTCACAACGACACTGATGTGTATGCTCACGACATTGGTCTGATCGCCATCAAGGGCGAGGACGGAAACCTTGCTGGTTTCAACGTCCTTGCCGGTGGTGGTATGGGTGCTACTCACAACAACAAGAAGACATACCCCCAGACTGGTCGCATGTTTGGCTTCTGTAAGACTGAGGATGTCCACATCGTCTGTGAGAAGATCATGCTCGTCCAGCGTGACCACGGTGATCGCAAGAACCGAAAGCACGCCCGTCTCAAGTACACCATCGACGACATGACCGTGCCCGTCTTCCGCAGCAAGGTTGAGGAGCTCTGGGGCAAGAAGTTCGAGAACGAGCGACCTTTCGAGTTCAAGAGCAACGTCGATACCTTTGGCTGGCAGAAGGATGAGAACGGTCTCAACCACTTCACCTTTTTCATCGAGAACGGTCGTATCGAGGATACCCCCGAGTTCCAGATGAAGACTGGTCTTCGCGAGATCGCCAAGTCCCTCAAGGGCGAGTCTGAGTTCCGTCTTACCGGTAACCAGCATCTCATCCTCAGCAACGTCGCTGACGAGGACCTCGCCGACGTCAAGGAGCTCATGAAGAAGTACAAGCTCGACAACGTGCAGTTCTCTGCCCTCCGTCTCAGCTCGTCCGCTTGTGTCGCTTTCCCTACTTGCGGTCTTGCCATGGCTGAGTCCGAGCGATACCTGCCCGTCCTCATCTCCAAGCTTGAGGGCTGCCTCGAGGAGAACGGTCTTCGTCAGGACTCCATTGTCATGCGTATGACTGGTTGCCCCAACGGTTGCGCCCGTCCTTGGTTGGCCGAGGTTGCTTTCGTCGGTAAGGCGTACGGTGCTTACAACATGTACTTGGGTGGTGGTTACCACGGCCAGCGCCTCAACAAGCTATATCGCCAGAGCATCAAGGAGGATGAGATTCTCGCCATCATGAAGCCTCTCCTCAAGCGATACGCTCTCGAGCGAAACGAGGGCGAGCGCTTCGGTGATTTCTGTGTCCGCTCTGGTATCATTGTTGCCACCACTGATGGCCAGAACTTCCACGACAACGTAAGTCAACTTTGAACATTATCCTGTCATTTGTAAAACATGAAGCTAATTGTCTATCCAGGTTGCCGACGAAGAAGAAGATGATGAATAAATCACGACAGATAAAAAAAGAATGAACGAAAATTATGGTTATACCATGGACTGGAACGGAAAAAAAAGAAGAATGAAGGATCAATGTTGGGATGAAAACACTGATATCATTGCTTTATTGTCTTTTGTTGTTGTTGTTGTTTTTTATTTTGCATAGCTTGATGTTGTATTAACTTGGCCGGCGCAACTGATAGGAACACATTTATTCCATGTAGAAATACTCGCATTGACACAACAAGCCTTTGCGTGAATCATCTAGATTGTCGAATTTTCATAGACTTATTATCCAACTTGATATCAAGACTTTGTATATATAAACAGTATCTTTCTCGTTCGAGGCCTTTTGATTATTCCAACAGTCGATCATATTTAAGTCGATCGTATTTAAACACGGGGTATACACATTCCTCCTATTATTTACATAAACATCATCTCTAGGAGACAATTCCTTTCATATCCATCAAACAGAGCTTTCCATTCAAAAACATTCGTTTCCCTAACAATCATGTCCGGTATCATATCCCTTTTTCTCAAAAAGCTCATCTGCCATGTCGTTATACTTCCAACTAAAATAGTCGGGACTGGTCCTTCGTTTTCCATGCAGATGTAAAGTGTCAATACTCCAAACTACGCCAATGCAGATGCCCATTTTTCTAAATGCATAACAAGAAAGCACAACGCAAATAGTCAAGCATGTTGCGAACATCAACTGCGTAGGTTGCTTGACACACTGCTCATCTTGTCGCTGACTCTCTCCTTCACGCCTCCCAACCATCGAGGGGCCTTTAGACTCAGACGCACTCGGCCTTCGATCACCATATTGATCACATTGAGGATGGCAAATGTGGTGGAACCCACGGCACGGAAGACGGCGAGTGCGGCGACCGACCAGAGAAGGAAGCGCAAGTAGTAGTTGTCGCCGATGCCTCTGGCACTGTAGATTTCAGACACAGCCATGCCGAGAATACCGTTGCCAATCATCCATGTGAGAACCAAGTAGGTTCGCACACTCTTGTAGTAATCCTCTTGCAGTTGGGAATCGCTTGGGGGAGACTCGGGGACTTCGAGACGATCACGAAGGTTACGTAGAGCCTCATCGTATCCACTGTCGATATCAAGCTGCTCGCTGGGCATTTCCAGCTCGACAGTCTCACCCTTACCCACAGCTCCACCAAGATCAGTCTTCATGACGTTGTCACCCTTGGTACCCCAGGTAACATCGTGGGTGTTGCAAAAGGCGTAGACTTGCAGGGTGCAAATGTAGCTGGGAAGAAGGATAAAGTACTGCGCTGAAGATGTGATCATGTGCCAAGGATCCAGATACAAGATAGACATGATAAAGTACATGCCGATCGTCGATAAGATGGATACAATCATGTTGGTAAAGACGTTTGGACCCATTTCTATCTCATCGTCTTTGGATGTGAGTTGGCGAATGATGATATAGAATGTTGCAAACGTCGTGTACATCATGATAATACTGTAAATGATCATACTGGCAAGGTACAGCTTCCTGGAACCTTGGGGTCGATTACCGAGCGACAGAATGAACTGCGTTGATATGAGGAGTACACAAGAGTACCGCAAAATGTGGAAGATGACAGTAGCAATATTGTGTCCGAAGGGATCGATCTTGGGGTCTGTCAGACCGCCTGCAACGAAGTAGAAAGTGAGATAGAAGTTGGCCAGGGAGAAGAAGGTGAACATGAGCTGAATGAACTGGTACAGAAACTCCATGTGCAAGAGAATCTTGCGAGCGAAAGTATGGTCTGTAGACCAGATCTGCTTGAAGTGGACGAGAGAGTAGACAGCAGCGAAGAAAGCACCGTTGAGCCATCGACGTCGCTGGGAGATAAACTCGGGGACAGTATCTAATTTATGTTAGCGAGATTCAGGGTAGTTTATATTGAGTGTTCTTACCAGGCACATCTGTTTCACCAGTACATCCCTTGACGTACTTGAGAACCCATCTCTCATTACGTTTGGCAACCAGCTCCCAACAGAGGATACGATCTTCAGCGAGGTACATGTTGGCAGTAAAGACATCGGCATGCTGTCCATGCAAAGTCTCACCCTTGAAGTACTGACTGAGAGGACCATGGCCAGTCTCATCATTCTGAAGCGCGTGGTATCGGTAGGCACTCAGAGCACCGGGCAAGACAGTAATGTAGCCAAAGACAGACTCGAGAGGCTTGTCAAGAATATTGGACATTTTGTACTCAAAGTTCTGAGACGCAACGAGAGGGTTGAGTAGGTTAGCACCCAGTTTGCCCTTCATAGCCTTGATCTCTCCACAGGCGCCAGCGACGTTGGAGTCAGTATCGAAAGCCTTCCACAGATGGTACAGTGATGTACCGCTAGGACGAGTTCCAACATCTAGCAAGATACAGACGTTGGGGTTGAGAGCCTGGCCGAACGCGTTGAAGAACCAACGATGCGAGTTGAGCTTACGCTGGTTCTTTTCCTTGAGACAGAAAATCATCTGGCAAGGAACAATGCCCTTCTCAGCACCCTTGAACTTGAGATCAGAATCGAGAGAGACTTGAGTTGTGTATTCGTAAACGTGAGCCTGTACAGCACGGTTGTTGACAAAGTTCTTTGCGATACCGTGCTGGTAGACACCCATAGCAGCGAGAGCATCCAAGGTACGAGGGTGAATCTTTTCACGACCGTCTGATACGATACAGACGACAATCTTTTGCCATCCATTCTCACCCCAGGTACGAGATCGCGTGCGGGAGCAGAAGTGCGAGATGTTCTTCATGACAGCGTGCATCGTGCGAGTGAAACCAATCTCATCTTCGTTGTACATAGTGACACAGATGAACAATTCAGTCTCTCGAACTGTCTTGCCAAAGGTTTGTCGTAGCGTGTAACCTCTTTCAACAAAGTCGTCAGGGTCACATGTGACAGCGGTATAACGCATGTGAGTGAACTCGAGTTCACCACGTCGAGGCAAGAAACTGTACAGAATTGTCGGAATCTTACACTCCAGCACCAGTTCACCGTTGATGAGCTGAACCTCTTTCCTTGCCATTTGAGGAGCACGAACACCTCGTCTTTCCTGGGCACCAGTCGGAGCAGGGCCGTAGTGCTCGAATTTGTCGTAGTCATCGGGGTCTCCTTCGTTCAATGTGTCTTGAGACTCTGCGGAGAGGTAAGAGCTGCGATCAACTGGATGGGGCCGGGCATCGCTCAGGTCGGATTCAGGGGCGAAAACGTCGTCGTCCATAGGATCGTGCAAGGGAATAGAGACAGTCGCATCGTCTGCAAATGGTGGAACAGCTTGTCTCGAGCTGTGGAAAAGAGGCGCAGGGGGGAGAGGTCGTCGTGGACTGCCGCCGTATCTCGATGAAGGTGTTCCAGGTCTGGGGCTTCCGTTCAAATCGGAGGGCTCATACATGTCGTTGTTTGGGGGAGGTCTCGAGAGATCGGATCTGGTAAAGTCAGACATACGAGACGAGGGCGTCCATGGTCGCTGATAAGCGCCATGGTCGCGCATATCATAGGACATGTAAGATCCTCCTGGGGGATCCAATGATGGGGCATCGTCGAAGATAGAGCCAGATCTTGATGAGCGGACGCTAGGTTGATAATTGAGGTTTCGAGGACTTCGGATACTGGGAATTTTGTCATGTGAGTTTGTATTCTTCAAGCGGCTAACTGGGCGAGGGGGAACAGTTGGGTTCGCATCGAGGCCAAGGTGTTGTTGTTCTTTGTGGACCCTACGTCTCTCGCTAATCCCCTCGGGAATCTCTGGTAGATCCGTAGGTAAATCTGCAAAGGCGACATGGATACTATTTCTGTTCCTTTCCTGCAACTTTGCAGCTGGGCCGCCATCAACTGGCCTGTTAGGCAACAGGGATTGGGACTCGGCCATAGAGCGTGAATATGAAGGAGGGTTGGGTGACAATGGTTCTTGTTGGTTGTGAATGTTGATCTGAGTTTCATGCTGATCAGGTTCAGGCCTAAATGCCTGTTCTCCTGCTCTTGAAGACATGTCGAGATCCGTTTGTGAAGCAAACAATGGGAGAGGAAACTCTACTGGAGGGTTGAGAG
Organism: Fusarium transvaalense; assembly: GCA_013623685.1. Taxonomy (NCBI): domain Eukaryota; kingdom Fungi; phylum Ascomycota; class Sordariomycetes; order Hypocreales; family Nectriaceae; genus Fusarium; species Fusarium transvaalense. Next base: position 34,470 of record JABFFG010000160.1, read on the forward strand.
GAGAGGGTGTTGATTTTGAAGGTGAAGGAGAAGCAGAGGCAGAAGGGGGACTTGTAGAGGCAGGACGTGTAGGAGGTGTCTGAATGGGAATATGATTCTGGCTGGGGGATGAGGGTGGTACATACGTGTGAGGATGAGGGTCGTAGTGTTCCTCTGATGTCAACAGTCTCACGGCAGCGGGACTGTAGCCGGTAGGCGTGTGAAGGTCCTCGTCATCGTAGGGCGGGAGGTTGTAGTCTGGTGGGCGTGACATATTCGGGTCCATTGTGAGAGAGAGGCTGGAATGCGGACACGGGTAGTTGCTTGCGACAACACGAGCTTGGCTGAGCTATCGCAGAATACCTAGCGAGTGGAGGTACAAAGCGAAGGATACTTTGTATCTCTACGGCCACTGCCGCTGAGAAAGATGCGAATTGGCGTTGCAGTCAACAGCTGCGAACGTATAGAACAGTCGATCGATGTTGATGGCGTCTCGTTTATTGTGGCAGAAACTTTGATATCAACGAGGCGTTGTTTGTGTGTAAAGTCAATGGTCGGTGTAGGTTTAGTGTCACCGCTCACGAGTTCAAGACAAAAAAGTCGCGAGGTTAAGAAACAAACAGAAACAACAACGTTCCAGAGCAGGATACAATACAACAAAGAATGAATGTAAGATGTTGAAATTTGTCTCCTTTTTTTGTGAGACGTTTTTGTCGTACAATTAAGTCAAAGTCAGGTACGGAGTGAGCGGAGCTTTGATCTGGCAAGGTAAGTGCGGGTGCAGGTGCGGGTATGGGTATGTACATAAATTTGGTGGGGGAAGCTCAGGCTTAACTGGTTGATCTAAACAAATTACGTCGTATTGTTGGCATGGCAACGGAATCCATCTTGGACATTTGTATCTGAGGTGACACGGACAGAACCTAAACAGGTACAGGTACGGATACAACCCGCATTGTTTCAGTGACTGACTGGGAGATGGAGAGCAACAGTGGAGGGTAATTATTTCTTGCATATCTTTAACAAGTGGAGAGAGGCTGTTGATCAAAAGAAATATGTTCCGATTCATCAACACTGTCTCTCTACTCGACTCACTCGGCTACACTCAGTATATACAATGATCAATATCTCTAAGTTACAGCACTTCTTTGTAACTGCCAAGTCTAGCTACTGATACGTGTCAGATTTGTTATGATAACCCAGCAACAGAAGCTCAGCCTTCCACAACCTTGTACTCTGTACGGCGCTTAACATTTCCAAGTGGATACTCAACGGTCTCGATCCTGGACCCCCAGGTCTGTACAATAGGTAGACAACATAACAAGCCATCATAGACACTCACAAACTTTAGTCTCAAGCTCAGAAACCTCTTTGTTCTCTGGAAAGCTGAACCAATTAACTCTATAACGCCACAGAGAATAATAAACAATTAATCAGCTTGGCTTTGTTCTCTAGACTCGACAAGGAACAGAACTGGGAAGTATTCAAGTGGGACCATATTAACAACGACAAGCTATACCCTGAAGCGAAACCCAGCCACGAGGTCAAATCACGATCGAGAAACAACAATCCAGGGTGAACGGACCCGGCTATCGACTTTTCTCAACTTTAGTTTAAGTGATCGCTTAACTCGCATCATCTTCTTGAGCTGTGTTGATCGACATAGGTGACAGTGCTAGATATCTTAGGACCTCATTTCTGGACCGTGTCGACGTAAACAAAGATGTTTAAGCTGACTGGAACCTGGAAAGCTGCAATTAACAGCTATCGATAGCTTCTTATCACGGCTTCTTTCTTACTATCACCATTGCTACTATTCAGTCACTGCCACTACAATTAGAGCTCTGACACGTCGTTAAAAGCCCAAGCATGTAGTTGGCATTGCGGTTAAATCACGAGAGTGCCAGGATGCATGGAGGCCTCGAGAACTACTCCAAAACAGAGCTTGAACTGTACTCCCTCCATACCATAAAGCATGCTCCTAAGTATGCTTGGAAGTATCTCACTGTTAAACGTGGAATATCTGCCAACTGTCCCATCAGAGCTTCCATCAGAGCTTTAGCTAAACCATAGCCTTAGCTATACTGCCCACCATGTTACCAATATCTTTCAACCCAAGTGCTGTTTCCTTGAGTGCGTTATTAGTGTTTCAATTAGAATCCAATTTGATTGCTCATCCCAAGTGCCGTTGGGTTACATAGTCTTTGTCCTTCAAACTTTGTGGTGGTCGACGTTAAAGTTGGTAACCTTACTATGGTGAATCAGAAACGGCGGTGTTCATCTCCAAACAGCGTAGCTTTCTCACTTCAACTACTTAAGTGAACAGATGGATCAAAAAGTATATCACCGCTTGTTTATCTATCTGAATCCAAAGGAAGCTCGAATACAAAAGTTCCACTGATAGGCCTTCTGTCCGCCCATTTACAGCAGGTGCAATAGCTACAAGCCCCCCCAGTCGCTGTATTCCCCGCCGTAGATAGCTCGCCATAGTGGAGACCAATCACTGTAAGCTTCCGTCACCAGCACTGGACCTAACGGACGGGTTGAACATCCGAGACATCCATCCAGCAACTCTTATCAATGAGTGACCTAGGGATCTTCATTCCTGAGCCTCCATCTCCTCTTTCCTCTTACATCAATTTCTCAAGAATCACCAGTCATTGACTATTGTGAAGCTTCAAACAAAGAAGCAACAATGGACGAAAAGGCTCAACTTCCGCCTTATAGCTCCATCTCGCTGCCAGCGCCTGTGGGCCAACAGCAGCAGCGGAGCAGACGAACGTTGCGTCGTTCGCGAGCCATCAGACTCTTTGCTTTAGCATGTCTTGGATTCATCGTTTTTGCGCAATGGCGACAGATCTCACCACGAAATGGAACTACTTTGTCTATTCAGAAATTAAATGAAAACTTGGAGACGTGCAAGAAGTTCCGTGTCAAACCTGAGGACCCAGCTGGTCTTGGACGAGATAAGAATGCTCGTTACATCCATGGCGGTAAGCCGACTCTGATCAAAAACGCTACCATCTGGATTGGAGAGCCTGTCGAGGGAACTTCTCAAGAGGATGCACGTGATGGCAAAGGCTGGGAGTGGGTGAAGGGTGATGTCTTTCTCGAGAAGGGTCTTATTCAACGTGTTGAGAAGGATATCAAGACTGCTTCTCTGCCCGACAATACTGTTGTTTACGAGGCCCATGGTCGTCGATTGACGAGTGGTATTGTCGATACACACAGTCATGCTGGCGTGTACCCGCTGCCTTCTCTTGAAGGTAACTCTGATGGCAATGAGATGTCAGACAACATCACACCCTGGGCCCGGGCTATCGACTCGCTTCTTCCCTTGGATCCTCAAATCGAGGTCATCAAATCAGGCGGTGTCACCACTTCACTCATCCTGCCAGGCTCTGGCAACAACATCGGCGGAGAAGCCTACCTCATCAAGCACGCCGTTGGCAAACCCGATGGCCGCAAAGAAATCAGCGCTCAGGATTTGCTGGCCGACCCTGATCGCAATTGGCGATACATGAAAATGGCCTGCGGTGAGAATGCCAAGAGAGTTCATGGCCGTGTTGGAAACAGACCTTTCAGCCGTATGGGTGAAAGCTACGAATTCCGTCACGCTTTTGAGCAGGCTCGAGATCTGATTCAGAAGCAGGATGACTGGTGTGCCAAAGCTGAGTCCCAAGGTGTTGAGTCTCTGGATGAGTATCTCCCTGGTGAAATTGCCTGGGAATCTCTGACCGCTGCTCTCCGTGGCCAGGTCCATATCAACACGCATTGCTATACAATTCCTGACCTGGAGGCCATGGTCGACCACACCAATGAGTTCAAATTCGCTGTTCGGGCTTTCCATCATGCTCACCAGACGTATCTAGTCCCAGAGGTTAGTCTTTCGCATCAAACTAGTGGTTTTATTGTACTGACAGTCACTAGATTCTGAAGAGGACTTGGGGTGGTCGAGCTCCTGCATCTGCTCTCTTTGCTGATAACATGTTCTACAAGACTGAAGCATACATCGGCTCCGAGTATGCTGGCAAGATCCTCAACGATAACAACCTCACAGTGGTATACGTCAGTGACAACCCCGTCATCAACGCGCAGCACGTCCTCTTTGAAGCAGCCAAGGGACACCACTACGGTCTTCCCTACCACGTTGCGCTGGCTAGTGTAACATCTGCGCCCGCCGAGCTGCTTGGTATGGGCAAGCGGCTAGGAAAGGTCAAGCCTGGGTTTGATGCGGACGTTGTTGTCTGGGACAGCGACCCTCTTAGTGTCGGTGCAGCTCCTGTTCAAGTATGGATTGACGGCACAGCTCAGTTTGAAAACCCTATCGAGCTGCCCAAGCAGCAAGAAGCTACTGTATCCATCCAGAAATCTGCTGAAATTGTTGAGGAGCCAAGCAAGCTTGACAACGTTCTTTTCACTGGCGTCACCAAGGTGCTTCTGGAGGACGGCAAGACTTATGAATCTCAAGGTCAGCCTGTCAACGTGGTTGTCTCCAAGGGCAAAATCTCTTGTGTTGGTAACTGCGACTACGAATTCGACGCTGCAACTTCAACTGGCGCAAAGACTATTGCGCTCAAGAACGGTTACTTGACACGATCTTTTACAGCTGTGGGCGGTACCTTGGGTCTCAGCGAGATTGACGCCGAGAGTGTGACCAACAATGGACCTAACCCGCTGGTCTTCTCCAGAGCTATTGACGGACTTGCACTTGATTCCAAGAAGTTGCATGTTGCAGCTCGCTATGGTGTCACCAGAGCTATCTCAGCCCCCATCTTTGTAGGCGGCGCAACCCACTTCGGCACCAGTGTTGGCTTTTCGACTGCAGCATTGACCAGTATCGAAGAAGGTGCTATCTTTGCTCCTGATCTGGCAGTTCACTACACTCTGGATGTCAACGTCAGGGGCACAACTAGCTACTCGGCCGCTTTTGGTGGGCTGAGGAACAAGCTATTCACGGCTGCGACGTCCACTCAGTCTATCGTCAATCCGTTTTCAGAAGAAGCCTACCTCAAGAAAGTGGTAACCGGCGAGCGAGTCCTAGCCCTTACGATCAACAGCGCAGATGGAATTGCGACAGCTCTTCGAATCAAGTCTGAGATTGAGGGTGTGCTAGAGACTTCCAACGTGGCGGGAGTGGCCCAACGGTTAAAGGTGGCCATTATTGGTGGTGCCGAGTCTCACATGGTGGCTGAAGAGCTTGGAGAGGCCGGCGTTGGTGTTATCTTGTCTCCTTTGCAGTCAATCGGTGACAGCTGGGACACACGTCGTGTACTCACTGGTGCACCTCTCACAAACGGCACAGTCATTGATGCGCTGCTTGATGCAGGCGTGACTGTGGCAATTGGACTCCATGAGGACTGGGAGCTTCGTGATCTTGGTTTCGCAGCTGGGACTGCTTACAAGAACGGAGGTGGAAGATTGAATGAGAAGGAGGCGGTTGATCTTGTTAGTACAAACATCTACAAGATCCTTGGAGTGGATGAAGAGGCAACAAAGGATTCTGGACATTTCATGGTGACAGAGGGAAGTCCTCTTGAGATTGGATCGCGTCTCAAGGCTGTTGGACATGGAAAGGACCAAGTATCTGTGTTTATCTAGCTACCTGCAACATATCTAGGGAACATATCATAAGTTGAATTGAAATATTTGCCTGATAAATTATGTTTGTCTACCGCGCGCGAGATTATCATGACAAGTCCTGTCGGCGTGGGAGAGCCGAAGTTCGGAAAGCGGCAGATTACAAATTGAACTGAGGGTAAACAAGTGGAGCTTCGCGCGCGGGTAATGACCAAGTATGATTCTATTCGCTGAATGAACCTCAAATAATTGGATGAAACGATTTCCCGGCTCAAAGCTTCGGAACTTGACAGCGGGAGACGGAAATAACTCCACAAGCCATGATGAGCCCCAGTATGTATCATGACATGACTGTGGAGGATAAATAGCTTCACAGGCCCCGCCATGATAAGAGACAGAAGTCAAGAAAGAGTCTGGTAGTCAATGTTGAGATATACTGGTATAGCATCAAGAACTATTTCCAAGATACCATTCAGATTATTGTCTTTTCAGTTACATACAACTACAATGTCAAAGGTCGCTCCTGTAATTGCGCTATCGCATGGCGGTGGTAAGTTATAGTCTCGTATCCCCAACGTGATGATAGCTAACATCTTCAGGTCCCATGCCTATCCTGGGCGATCCCAAGCACAAAGATATCGTCTACTCCCTCAAGAACCGCGTCCCCAAGATTCTCAAGCTCGGCACCCCAGATCAACCTCGAGCCATCATCCTAGTCACAGCCCACTGGTCTACCGCCAAACCTACCATCTCCTCAGGCGCATCTCACAAGCTCCTCTACGATTACTACGGTTTCCCCAAAGAGTCTTATGCTCTTAAATACCCTGCGCCAGGCCATCCAGAGATTGCACACGAGATTGCAGATGCGCTCAAGGCAGAAGGTTTAACGCCTGAGCTCGATGACGAGCGAGGATGGGACCATGGCGTCTTTGTCCCGCTGCTGCTCGTCAACCCCAAAGCCGACATCCCCGTGATTCAAATGTCGGTTTTAGAATCCGAGGACCCGGAAGAACATCTCCGCATGGGCGCGGCGCTGGGCAAACTACGCGCCCAAAACATCGCCGTCGTCGGGTCTGGTTTTGCAAGCTTTCACAATATCCGCGCCATGATGATGCTCGGCGGTTCGGGACCCGAGCAGCAGAAGCAGTTCCGGGCTTTGTCTGATGAATGGAGCCGTGCGCTGTCGGACGCGACGATGAAGAAGGAGAAGCAGGAGAGGTGGAAGGCGCTCAAGGGCTGGAGGGCGTTTCCTTATGCGGATATGATGCATCCGCCTAGGGGAGGGGAGCACTTTATGCCATTGCTTGTGTGTGCTGGTGCGGCTGGGGATGGGGAGGAGACGATGAAGTATAGTGATGAGTATGTTGGGGTTGAGATTAGTACATTTTACTGGGGATCTGAAGAGGTTAGCAAATTGTAACATAAATGTGTCGTCAGAGAGAGCAATAGGTTTGGAAGTTAATAGTTATGGTTGTATGTATGCTTCTTTTTAAGGTGGTGTGGGTTCCCCTCCTTCATGGTATCATCCATCCTCTCGATTGGTAAATCTATCACTTTCTTATTGGAACAAAAAATCATATGCTGCACATGACATCCTTGTATAAATCCCCTGATTTACAGGAACAATTACCAGCAAATATATACATACATACATATATGTGTATACTTCATTCATGACAAGCCCAGACTCATCAAAACTTGATCCCACTAATTTCTTGACCCGCTGCCGTCATCACTTGTCTTGGCTTTCCCAACTTTTTGTATGGGATACTTTACTTTTTACTCCAGTTTAGTTTGCCTTTGACAAGAGACTTACTTCGCTGACGTCAAAGATGGAGGAAAAAAACAACCAGAAAATCATTTCGCCAAGATCCAATAAAGAAGCTGCATATGCATCCCTTGCCTTTCATTTTACATATTAGAATACTGTAAAAAAATGTTTAGAACTTGTATTCGTCGTTCTTGCCGTTTAAATAGATCAATTGTTGCCTGGCAGCTGCAGCTTCCTCGTTTCATCTCAACTACAACTGCAACTACCATTTCATCGGTACCTTCCAAAACTTACAACGCTACATCTTATCAACAGCTCCTACCTTTACTTTCACGCTCACCCTCAACACTGAAGAAATCCTACACTACAGCTAGCAGCATGGGTCAACATTACAAGCCAACAATCGACTCTCACGTCGTCAAGATCTTTGTTCTAGAGACCGATACTCCTCACCCAGACACTCAAACAGAGCGCGGCTCTTTTGGTGAGATTTTGCATCACCATTTCTCAAAAGCAGGCAAGGAGCATCATCCTCCCCTCGGTGTCGAGACAGAGCAGGTCTTTGTTGTTACTGAAGAGGGCGGTCGTATGCCAAAGGTTGAGGAATTTGACGATTACCATGGTTTGCTTATTACCGGGAGCATGTATGACGCCCACGGCGACAACCCCTGGATTCATGAGTTGCTTGATCTTCTGAAGCGTAAGTACCACCACTACCAATTTGACTCTTAAACTCAATGCTAATTTATGTACTAGAACTATGGACAAAGCGTCCAGACTTTCACTTTACGGGTGTCTGTTTTGGTCATCAGGTCCTCACACGCCTTCTAGGCGGAAAAGTTGGCCCTTCGCCTTCAAACGACTGGGAGCTAGGCCACAACGCCATTACCCTCACACCAGTTGGTAAGCGCCTTTTCCGAACTCACGACGACAAAGTCTTTCTTCACCAGATGCATCAAGACCAAGTCCTCGAGGGCCCCTCTATTGAATCATCCAACGGTCTTCTCCCTTCTGACACAGACATTCACATCTGGGGTGGGAGTGACCATACTCCTATTCAGGGCTTGTACATCCCCAACAGGCTATTCACTACGCAAGCGCACCTGGCTTTTGACGAGGACATGGTCAAGAGACAGATCCAGATGCGTGTTGATAGCGGTGGAATCAAAGATCTCGAGCATGCGGATCGGGCGGCTGAGACGGCGGATTTGGAACACGATGGAGATTTAGTTGCTGCAGCGATTCTGAGATTGTTTAGGTACGATGATGATGGTATGAAGTGGGACTAAGCTATTTTGTTCATAAGGAATGGTTTACTCGGAAAATCTTTGTAATCTAGATACAATGACCAGTTTTCTTCTTTCAACGTCTCCTACCGAGACTATGGAACGATACATCTCGTTCGGTGTGTCTTGCTGCTTCAACCAAGTACCCCCATGGCAACAATCCTGTTATATCCTGGATAGGTACCCTCTGTTGGTGCTCGTTTGGGAAGACCAGGGTACCTTGATTCGACATAGTGAGAGCAGTTGATGTTGTATGAAGGAATTGAATGGTAGAGGTAGCAGAGTATAAGATGAATGGCGGTTCATAAGATTGCAATCTGAATGCAAGTATACCAGTAAGCCCAAAGTGACTACAAAGCGCACAGCTGTCGAGTGTGGATAACTTGCTACCAGTATAAGCCTCACTATGGTATAGCCTTCGTGCTTGTTGTCGCTGTTGGCTTGGTTCTGGTTTATATATAGAATCGAACTTGGAACAGGCGACTGGTCTCCAGGATCTTATGCACGGCGCTTGCTGTAACAGATTCTTCCCCAGCTTCATAGGGAACCAGCCCCTTCTTTAATAACTGCACGACCGGCAAGCTGCCATTCTCGAACTCGAATGTATCCCCCCAACTTACACTGGCTTTCCAGGGATGAGATGAGTTGAAAGCATGGTCTCTTGAAGCAGCAGGTTTTGTAGGTTCTGTATAGCAGAGGGGTGGCTTATACTGTAGCCATTTACTGAAGTATTCGCTATAGACTGTCGTTGAGCCAACCTATCCGTCTTATAATCCAGCCGGCTTGTAATGTCTCCATGTGACCATGGAAAAGATAGTTTCCTTGCCTGAAGGTGACGCATTTGACGGCGTTGTTGTCACTTCTGTCTTGCCGAACAACAGTCAGCTATATTTCATCGATCAGCCCTGAAACACTAACCATCGTTTTTCTTTGTCGTGTGGTTGATGAAGGTAGTTCTAGGCTGGTATTTCCGAAGGAGCCATCGCCGCCATCGTTGATTCCTTTGCAGAGTCATCGTATATAGTTGTTGTAAGTCTTGCGATGATATATATAACGTCATTTCAACTCGGGATACGGAACAAGGATGAGGTCTTGTGGTTGCAGGCCAATATATTGCCTTGATTTGCTGAGTTTATTTAAGCGAGCATCATTTCCAGAGATATACAGGCTCCAAGTGGTTCGCGAATCGTATCGTGGCTGGTTTTTCATTTATTAGTATAAGAGGTTACTAAACCCGTACTCTAGAAGATGGGTATATCTTGATCATACCTGTCCCGTGTTACTGACAGACCAGCAAAAGAGATGGCTCATAGTCAAAGGCGGTAATAAATTCAAGATGGGTCTGCACCTGACGTGTGAAAATGATCAATAGAGGCACCGCGCTGAATGGCTTCTCTTCATTTTCTTCACTCCCACTCCCTTAGGTACTCGGAGACGTTGGAGAAGTAACTCTGTTTCATTAACATCATTAGCATGCTGCGTACCTCCTTTCCACGGCGAGTACGCCCAGGCTGCCGCCGTAATGTGTTTAGTCCAATGGTAATCGGACGGATTTTGCTACCATATGTTAGACGATATCAGGAGATATATGTCGGTATCGGAAAACTTACCTTGACTATTCCAGCCATTCACCGGGAAGATAATACTCTTCAAACTTCTAGTTCATGCGGAAGAGTCTGCATTATATGTTGGTGACATAACCACTGGATTGTCTCGACATGTAAACTTGTCCGTGGTGAAGCTTTCCCATACATCCCGCATTTCGTTCCTTGTTGGTTCAGGACTGTGCTGAGAACACCTTGTCGATCGACGTGCGTAAGGCAAACGCCAATCAGTCCCTGTCCTTGCCCGCGGAGAGTTTCATAGATATGATGGACGCTGAAATGTTGAAACGGCACTCAGGCTAGGTACTGTATCCCGGAACCACCTCAGGCTGTCCAGGTCACAGTCAACGTATGAGCTGGTCTCTGGTGAACTATAGAAGAAGCAAAGATTGTACTCCAAGGTGCCATTCGAGTTATATATAATATAGTGTTCTTTAGATAAAGATTGCTTTTCGAAATACATTGTACCGACTGATGTACTGGGCGGCGCTATGTGACTTTTCTTTACACGGTTAGAAGGGCATGATATATTTGGTTGGGGAGGGTAAGACCATAGGGGACGTGTTATACCAGTTTTTATTAACATCTCCAGCTCTATAGTATATATAATATATAGATGAAGACTATTTAGAAACGATGAAGCGATGGGTAGCTGAGTGATAGTAGACCAGGGAGATACTAGGCTTTTTATAGCTGAAAATCTGAATGACAGAAGCTCGACTGACATCATCTCTAGTTTCCTCTTTGTTAGTTATGTTAATCAGCCATCGTATGATTAGACTCGAGTTTGTCCGTTTGGGGCTGGCATACAACTTTATGCTATCCTGCTTGCCTCTGATTCTCTCTGAGGTTTCCCATACTATACGAAAAAGAGACCAACAAACTTGACAAAGTCTAAACAAATGAGCGAATATCACCTATGACAATTACAAACATCTCCTTGAGTATATTCACATCATACATCACATGGATCTTGTGTGCAACGAATACAAACATATGTCATAAATTGCTATTTCTGATTTTGATCCCATAAAACATAAAAACCGCTTTTTGCCCAAACTCGCTAATTCACAAATACCAATCCCATTTGTTAAAACATCAATCATAAAGCCGAAAGCTTTCTCAGCTCCGGCAAAGCCCACTGCTTCATCCACCTTGACTCCAAAAGCTCCTTGGCCGAAACCCTCTCTTCGGGTCGGAACGTCATCATAGTCTTCATCATATCGATAAAAGCATCTTTTTCATCTTTGGACATGGGCTTCATGCCGCTTTCCTTGCGTCCTTGCTGGACACAGCGCTCGAAGCGGGACTCCCATGTACAACCGTTGGATTGGATGGGTGTTTCGGTTTCTTCTGCTGAGACGTCTTCGATCCAGTACTCTGCTGAGCGCTTGGAGCCGTAGGCGGACCATTCTTCTGGGATTTCGCCGAGAAGATCGATTTGGTCTTGGAGGATGTCGTCTTCGGATAAAGTCCAGGCGTCGAAGAGGGGCTGTTGGCCGACGACGTTCCAGAGGAGACAGCCTAGACTCCAGATGTCGGAGCTGAAGGAGAGGGATTGACAGACGTCTGGGAATTGAGTCTCGGGGGCTCGGTAGCGGATGGGGGCATTGGAGTATTGTCGCTTCTCTTGGCTGGGGAGATAAGACTCGCCAAAGTCACCAAGGAGGATCTTTGCATCTGCCAGAGAGACATCCTCACTCTTTTGGCCCAGCCAAATCGGCAGAACAGCATTTCGTGGTGCGTTTTCATCAAGAGGAAGACCATCAAGTCTTGTCACGGGCACTGTCTTAGGGTGACTATGTCTCTCGTGGAGTTGGTCCGGAGACAAGCATCTGATTCGTTCAGGAAGTTGCAGCAGGATATTGTCGAGATGGAGATCACCGTGCACCACACCGCCTTGATGAAGATAGGCGACCGATTGAACGACCTGAGCAGCGATGGCTCGGGCTGTTCGTGGCTGAAAGAGTTTTGAGAATGAAGCATCCTTTGCAAGTCTCAAAGACATCATAGCTGGATCGTTAACCAAGCATGTATGCCTCCCATTGGGACCGTCGAAGTGAAAGTTGTCGGTGATATGACGAATAAGAGGCCTGCCGGGGTGTTTCTTCCCAGCTTTGGCTTCTAGTTGCTGAAGAACATCTACTTCTGTTGAATCCTCTCCAAAGTCGGCCAGCACAATCTTTAACGCGGCATACTTCTGTTTCAAGATATCCCACGAGAGCCAGACGGTGGAGTAACCACCATGGCCCAGCTTATCGAGGATGAGATAGCGATTATTTATAGTCTCGCCCAGTGCGACGGGATGGAAGCCTCCATGACAGTACTGTTCTAGGTTCTCGACATGTTCGATGTAGTTGTAGTTGTATCCCATGTTGATGAGTCTAGTGTTGTGATCTTCCATCATCATAGGCGGTGGTGGTGGAGGAGTTTGTGTCGTTGTCGGAGCGGTGACGGTAGCTAAGCCGCGAGATGCAGCTTTTGAAGAGATGAGAGCATTGAAACGAAAGGATCTCTTTTTCGCACCCGACATGAGAGTCAGAGAAGGTCGCCGTAGCGAATTGAGACTACAAGTGGCCATTTTTTTGTGTCTTTTGCGAGTTGTGTTGTCGTCTATCGGTCAAGGTATTTTGTGTGTCCATCAGAAGAGGTTTTGGAGAATGGGCCATTCCGGGTGTTGTTTTACAGCGAGAGTTAATTGTTTAGGTGACGTTTCAGGTATAAATAGGTATGATAGTTAATTCATTATAGGTGAGAGAGTGAGAGAGTGAGTGTTGAAGAATAGAGGAGAGGAGAGTAAAAGAGGAATAATCTCGAGTTTATGAGTAACATGCAGAAGCCGAAATCCGGGGTAAGAAGGAACTAATTGTTACTCATACTGTAGCTTTACATAGCTTGTGATGGAGCCTGTGATGGATGGGGTCTTCGGCTCAAGGGAAGTGGGTATTGAGATAAAAAAAAAAGGAACAGGGGTTAATACTGAGTTAACTAGCCTCAGGCATAAATTCGGACATGTTCCGAGTCTTTTTACTGATATTCATCAATTCAATTCCCTGGAATGATACGCACAGCAGCTACATTGACATGGCTCCCCCCCTTGGATTCCTTGTCCGCGGGAGTTGACGGGAAGTAAAAACCTGGAGATGGTAAGTTATCGTATAAATAATAACAACGGTTGGAATCGGGGCAACGGGAACAGGAGCTAGAAAATCTCTTACAAGTCGTGTGACTTGGGGTCTTGGAGAAGCAATGACCTTTGATGTTGTTTCTAGAGAAACAGACTGACAGAAATAATGATATACTCAGAAAATGTCTTATCTTTATAAGAGCAAGTTACTGTCGAAACTAGCTGATTCTTCTTATCTTGTACCTGATAGATAGTTCATCATCATGAAGAAAGATGTCGGTCAATCATATCAAGGTATTCCAGTATCCACTCTCCAGATCAAGTAAACACCAACTTTCAAAATCTGGGGTAAACTTATCGTGAGACATTCTTATCAAGTGCTTGGCATGTTCAGGTACATAGTTACTTTTCTATTCTTCCCATTTTCTAGTTATACTTATATTGCAAGATTAAGAAAGGGTATCTAATAACAAGGCAGTTTAAATAACAAGTACAATTTAAAAGAGCATCAGCACAACTTTATATCTCTCAGTTGGGATTGGTAACACACAACTCTAGACTCTCCTTACAAGACTCACCTCATAAATCATCATCTCTCAAGCTATCCGGAAAAAAACCTCTAGGTTACTAACTAAGAATTCAGTTTCGTCATATATCTGTAACCTGTTCACCAGGACCACAGCCAGAGTTACTCCACTGGAGATCTCTCGGTTTGCCTCGGAGAATATCACAAGAACCCACTCGTTCTAGAAAGTGGGCAACACTTTCAAGTCTACAATAACTAATCTTTCCAATATTGATATATACAGAATAGATGGATGACACGGCAAGTGATCATGCTGGTGAAACTTGTCGGTTCTCTTTCAGATGATCAACAAGTCTACAAACTGTCGGTCAAGTCTACAGCAGCACGTGTTGAACATGACTCGATTCGTAGATCAGTCGTAGATGGATGATCCCCCTTTCCTTTACCCCGGATATGACGAAAACTTGCACACTTTACAAACCGCCTTCCCCGTCCTCGATATACCCACCAGTCACAAGACCGGCCGGCATGTCTTCAAGCTATATCCAGACTTCAACCCGGCCGAGTCACAAAACACACACCCCTCCCAGACGGAGATATATATTCATACAAGTGGATTTTACTCAAAATTTCTATTTCCGTATATGCACTAAATGTAATAGTATGTATGCAACACACATAACTCCGCCAAGGGGGGTCTCAACCCGAAAGCTTATCGGAGTATACATCCGAAGCATAGAGTCTACACCAGCCACTACCGACTACTCTAATACCTGTCTTGTTTGAAGACGTTTGTAAAGGGTTGGTAAATCATCAGCCCGGATACTAATCCGGAGAGTTGCGTCAAGTGATGTTTCCCCGTTATACGAAATTGTCGTCTTGTAGCACCTCCATCGCGTGATTCACCACCAACACAAGCACTGCATATCTCCCTATGCCATGTTGCTATCGCACTCTGAAGCTGTTTGTAAAGGCTGCGTGGACTGGTGTGCTTGTTACACAAAGTGCATGCTTCCAAGCACAAATACTCTGGATTGACCTATCATGACTCCATCTAGACTGTTCCCCGCCCAACTACCCCGGATTCTTACTTCCTTATCACAAATGGACGTTGTGTTGGAGATGTTGTCACAAGGGCGTCGGTTATCTAACCCCGGACGCCTCATGCTTGGCTACGTCTGACTCACACTGAACCTCACCCAACTCAGGAATTTGTTATGACAACAAGAGTGAAGGGCGCTTCAGCATTTGTGAACTAAAGTTGGTTATCAAGAGTTGTCGTGTCGAGTCAGCAAACTTAGCCCAAAGCTTTCATAACATCATCATGATGTTACATTGATTTCAACAGCCAAGTTCAAGATCTCACAGCAATCCAAGCAAAGGTTCACGTAAAAGGTTCAATTAAGAGTTGAATAGTTCATTATTAGACGTCTTCTTAGGCCTGCCTCTTGAGCGGCTCGGATTCATTCATGACTAGATACAGAAGCTTTGATAGATGTACAACACATGGGCTCTTTTGTCCCCTTGATTTTCAATTCATTGTAACTTTTTGTACTCCAAAACTCCAAATTCAAAAGATCATTTCCCATATGTGCTGTATGTCCTTCTTCTTATAAAATGTAATATATGTGGAAGCAACTGAGTCTTCCTTTCAACGCTTCTGGGGTATCTTCTTTTGTGCAAATCGGATCGCCGCGTATCTCATGCAGTTGGTGACAAAGAAAATTAACGCAATTATAAAGCAAAAAAGCAATGCAGTTCAGGCCAAATTATTGACCTTCATCTTCTGAGAGGACAAGAGGGGAGTTGGAAAGGCTGCTGAGTCGATGGGCATCGATGTGCTCCAGGCTATCGTACTGGATGGGAGACTCGATGGCAGGGTAGGCAGGAGGGCTAGGAGGCACGTCTTGGTAGACAGGGGGAGCCTCGTTGTCCCAGCTGACACCCATACCGGCATGAGCAGTCATGACAACACCATAGTGCATACGCAAGATGCGGCCAGTGCCAGTCTGGGTAGCCAGTTGAGGCTTGCCCTCGGGGGCGTATTCCCGGGAGACAACAAGCTCAATGAGCAGTGAGTGGGTCACCTCGACACCTTCCAGAGACTTGGTATCGCAGGCGTACTTGAGCTCCTTTGTGTGAGACTTGTACTGGTTGGCAAAGTAGTCGAATTCCATTTCAACCTTGCCATCGGTGCCAGTAAAGTCAGACTTCCAGCCATCGTGGAGGTGCTTCTCACCCAAAACACGGACCTCTTGGCGGGGGAGGCTCTTCTTCTCGGCATCTTGAGTTGAGGCGGGAGCATGTCGCTCGCAAGCAGGAGCCATGGACTTGATGGTCTCCTCAAGTCTCCAAGTAACCTTCTTGAGTCGCCAAAAGTCAATAGTCTTGGCCTTCTCGTTGCGGCTCATGAGGCCGTCAAGTCGAAGGCTGACATTGTTGGTACCGGTAGGGTGGATAACATTGTTGTAATGGGCGCTAGCCTTGATGTTGGTGGGAGGGAAGACGCGGACAGAGTGGTGAGGAATTTCGTTCTCGGGAAGAGATCGCTTCACAGGGACAGTTCGCTCGAATCGGATGGGGGTAACAGAGCCGCTGGCTGAGTGAACGCTCTTTGTCACGTAGGCGTCGGCCTTGAACTCATAAGAGATGGCGACCACGGGAGTGTCCATGGTAGCGGGAAGGTGGCCATCGAGAAGGATGGAGAAGGGGAATGCGTGACGACCTTTTCTGAGAGGGGTAGGTTGAGCCAGGAATTGCCAGCTCTTGAGCTCAGTGTACTGGTTCTGACAGTCTGTGCAGTGGCTCTGGTAAGGTCTTTTCTGGTAGACGTGAAGCTTGAGAGAAGCAGCAAAGCTTCCAACCTCGACAATCTCGTCCTTGACATCCAAAAACATCTGTCCAGTGATGAGGGCACCAGTGCTCTCCTCGGTGTTGCCGTGGAAGACTACTGGCGGGCTCTCGATGCTCCAGTCGATGGAAACATCTGATGGTTGATCCTTGTGGGACTTGCCGAAAGGCAGAGAAATACGGTGGTGCTTCTTGACGGCATCAGCGAGCTCAGCCATCTTGACAGCATGGATTTGAGGTCGGTCCTCGCCGTCTGATGTGTATGGACTGCTTGTTCGTGATCGGGCAACCTTCTTGATCTGAGCAATATTGCCAGATGAGGTGCGAATGAAGTTAGCCACGCGGTGGGGCATGGCTGCGGTCATGAGCGATCTTTCTGTAAGACGCTCTCTTATACGGATTCAAATGGTGGGGGTTGGCGGCTAAAATAGCACACGGCGTGAACGAGTTTTCGCAAAAACTCTTTCAGTGTGATGTAATGCCGGGACTAATCGTCGAAACCCGTAGATGGTGTGATAGGGCGGGAGATGGCCAGGGACAACAAGGTCTTGTGACTTTTGCTCCGAAGGTGAATGAAAAGTCGGTAATGACGATCGATGGCACTGAAGTCCACTCAAACCTGTTCCGTGATGGTGGGCAAGGATTTTGAGTGCCGGCTGTTAACTGAGGATGCGAAAGAACCAGTCTGTTTTTCGTTTTCCTCGGAAATATTCCAAAGTGTGACTGGGATATCAATTGGTCTGAAGTATCTTGTAGAAGCCAATTGAATCGTTTGTCGTTGTCGTTGTTGTTGTTGTTGTTGTTGCTTCGTGTGTGTATAAGTGGTAGGCATATAACTTTTGTATAAGTCGATATCTGTCTGGGGACTAAGTGGTGTCGACCCTGAATAGATGTGAGTAAGTCTGGGGAACTTGATCAAAAGCCAAGATGATGAGTATGGGGAAGATATGGAGAGTCTATTCAAGTGGAAAGATCGAGGGCATCACCAAGACTAAATATCTGGACTCAGACTCTTCGACTCGTGCTCCGTTCCTGGGGGAAAACGATGTGTCATAGCCAAAGATGCCCTGCTATGGCGAGCTTGTTAAGTGGCGCCTTTGTGGATATGCACTGACAGGCGGCTCCCGCCTGACTCTTCCAGTTCTTCTCGCGCCCTGGAAGCCCTGCAACCCCTTTGGGCGTGTGGGCTATGGTTAGGTCCTAGGCCTGGAGACCGCCGAAGGGTGTGAGACCAACAAGGTGGGCTTCTGTAGCGGGACCCTCCAGCCAGGAGACATCAGCACAGTCTATATCTGATCTTGGCACAGCCCGTATGGATGTAACGCCGTGTTGCGGTTGGCCAAGACCTGGTTCTGCAAACGGTACGCACCATGGGCCAATGCTCACTTGGCACGATCTAACGTTTCTGATCTGATGTTCACCAGCAACAGAGCACACAGTGTACCGTAACGCAGTACCTTGTGGGTCTATAGAAGGCACGTTTGGATCTTGCGCACTGCGATCGTGGATCGTAGGACCAGGTTCAGTGACCGTAGGTGGAATAGTCCAGGTCAAGGAGGATGGATTTTTCATCAGAACCACGAACCGACACTGCCCGGTTGTGGCCGACGGGTGTTTCGAAAAGAAAGTCGGTTCTAGAGAGCTCTTGAAGTATAGCATGGGAAGCAGGTTTGATTTTGTTGCTGTGCAGTGATGTGCTAGCTGGTTCGATCATGTGTGTAATTTGGTGCAGCAACCCAGATTGTTCCTTTCGGCCATGCATATCCAACTCCTGATCTGACTCGGCAATGCTACCGCTGGCTCTCAAACTGAAAATCAGACGGGCGATGTGTCCGAGTGCACATCTTTTCTTCTGGATGCACACTAGCCTCTGCTACGTAGTACTGTAGAAGTCTGAGTAAGAGTAGCGTCGGTCCAGTAAACCGAAGGCCGGCCCGGCAAGCCACAGGGTTGATCAAGGGGGGACCCTTTTCGATCTCATTCACTAGCCTAGTGCTTGTTAGCTTTTGTTCGGGAAACTCTTTGACGGAAATGATCGAGAAGACACGGCATCAGCCCAGTAAATTATGATTCGATGCAGCGGCACATAATGCGGAAGAGAGTCTCCAGCCACTTGTAGTCAGTCTTGGGGTACATGTATCTCGTCAGATGCTTCATCTGGAATAAGCAATATGTTGATCATCAATACAGACATTTGCCAATGTTTAAGGACTGGTGTCAATTGAAATGATGAGTATTTGACTGGTGATGGCATTTGCGATGGTGTAATATTCCGCCTATTTGAGACCAGCCCTCGGAAGCTTGAAAACATTCCGGATGTGAAAATGGCAGCCACGTGCAGCTGTTCGACAGGACAAATGGAGGGAGAGACGGAGGTTGGCTAGCGGCCAAGAGCCCTGGAAATTTAGCGGCTACAGCGCCAACAGTACACTAATGAATCCCCTGGAAAGTACGACTGTAGCTGGAAATCCGCTATTTGTTACCCTAATTGGGTCAAAAATGCCGATGGAAACAAGAGAGGGGCTATTAGGCGTCAATGGGTAGTTTTGTTATTGAGCAGGTAATAAATGTAAGTTGTTTTCCTCATGCGGATAGATCAAGTAGATTGTCACTTTTCAGGGAACTGTAATAGACTTTCCAGTGAAGCTTTCGGTCATTACAAGCGGTATATGCGCTCGAATGCTATGTCAGAGGTCAAGTCATGTGTTTCTTCATGTCAGGATCCCTGTGAATGCCACTGCTAAGAGACAAGAACATAGGAGAAAACACGCCATGAAGATCTGAGTTGTATTGCCCAGAATGGGTAGACAGGCGACATTATTGGCCAAGGAACTTGTAGAAGTCTATTTCCGCGTCTCGGCCGACGGAGGCGAGCGTTCATGGGCGAACCAACGTACGAGGTACTGTTGTACAGCATTTAACTTGTTGACATCTAGGAAAGACGGGATAGGATAGTCGGTTTATGGGTTGGCATTCTCATATGACTGATAGCTTCTAACCGTAACACGACTAATGAGACAGTGACAATAACGCAATCCAGGACTTATCTGATCAAATACCGATCGTGTGGCTGAGGGACTTGGAGATGGACTTTGCACGGGGCAACAGAATTGGAGATGGATTGGGGTAAAGATGCATCGTTCATCATGGTGTCAACATCGCCAATTATTGTCCATGAATGTCACTAAATTCGATTGCATCGTCTAAATGTCACAGGTTGAGTATCATGATTTCCACGTCCGATGCCGGTCCCACTAAACAAAGCCAGTACTAGACAAAAGAGAAGAATTTGGAGAAGGATTTTATTCGACTAAGATCCACAACAAGACCGCTCATTGAGTAAAAAACGGTTGCGCCATCGCCTCTGATCAAAACTTTACGTCTTGGACGTTAACTCTGGGCTTAGTACAGTTCAAGTTTCTTCACTTCTGCCAGGTTCCAGCTCTATCATGAATTTTCAATGCACACAGTGTGGGTCATGTCCCGTTGGCCCTTTCCTTCTGCAAAGAGACGGTAGCGACACAGTGGGGAATAGTCTCCACAAGATGAAGATTTTTTTCATACTGTCTGATTGACCATTGACCGTATGTTAAGGTAAGAGGCAGCCGCGGCTATGAGTCAACCAATCAAGGGAAGGAGCGCGACAGGTACGTACCGCACTGTGGGTGAGACCTGACAGTTCCTTCCGTTCACCTTCCAAGAAGTTCCAGGTTTAACGGTGTCTGGTCATGAAAGACATCCCTTCCCAAAAGATCCTGGGAAAATCTCTGAGGAAAAGAAGAACTGACCACTTGCACTAGCCCAACTTGGCTTTTTCGTTTCTTGATTCGATTCGAAGTCTTACATTTGAACAAAAGAACCAGGCTTTTTAATTGGAGATGAAGCAAGCATCAGAAACGGAAATGCTTAACCAATATCTTGCCAGTAATGATCCTTCCTTAGGTACCTAGCTACCTAGGAAACTTACCGCGGAACAACACAACACCACACGCCCCCCCAAATCAAACCGTTTTTACGACATCGTGAAAGTCACTTCACTTCATGATCCATCGACAAGGTTCATCTTTTACGTTTCCATAGGATAAAGCTTGCCCTTTTGGGCGAGACTGTTTGTGTAAGGGGGAAATAACTGGCCGAAGCTAACAACGCCAACACTGTATCAATATCAACATCACTGGCTTTGAGCAATACACGTGGCTATAGTTGTCGATATGATACAACGGCGGACTCGTGGCGAGCTGTCTCAACGTCAAACTTACAACAGAAGCACCGAACCCAACTTATTACGACGACTTTTGCGTCAAACAATTGCGTTGACATGACCCATCGATCGAGATGACTTGTTTACATGAAACCAAACACATCAACACGACTGTCATCATGGTGAACCTCACTCAATGCTCTCCAGGCATCATCCCATGTTGTTGCTACGTCGCTAAATAGTCCCCTAATTTCACAAACTCTGATACAATACATCAGAAACGGCACCCATTCATCCTCCGAGCCGCGGCTGCTCCCATTCCGAGGAAGCGCCAGAAGCCTCCCCGCCTTCAAGATCGAAGCATTAAGCGATACTCGTGGTGTCAGTTTTAGATGCTCTCGTCGTCAGCTCGTGTAGTTCAGAGTGGGGCATTGAAGATTTCGGATGTTGCTTCGGATTGCCACTCTTTGTGGTGGTCACTTATGCAGCAGATCTATATCCATTCGGCAACACGAGTTTTGGCATGTCAGGTTCTTTTTAAACACGAAATCAGAAAATATCACTGTGTACAACGTCAATATTCCTTGGTAAGGACCGAAAAAGGAGAGCCGCATCGTCTGAGATGAGGCTCTTGACTAAGGAATACCTCCCTCAACCGCCAAGGGACATGGTTTCCAAGGTCAGGGTGCAACATTATAACGCATCACTGCTGGTTCCTGAAGATCATGCATCAGTCTCCAGCGGCACAGTGCTTCTTCTATTACCTAAAAGATTGGGCGGACCCTTGACTACCAAGCCGGAATGCTCACCTTCTCACCTCGAAGCCCTTGTGCGTTTCCAACTCAGCCCTGTCTATACACTTGGCACGCAGGTCGCACTCGCAACTCGGGGAGAGCGTCACCACAAGGTGCAATTACGAACCACCCCAGCCCAACGTGCTTCTAGGAGTCGGCTTCCAGAATTTGACACCGTTTGAGACGTTGATGTTTAATTCCCAGCTGAACCTCTGGAAGTTGCCATTGCTTGCGCCATTGAGTATAGTTTTTGCAGGATCAAAGCTATTCGAGATGGTCTCTTTAGATCAATCTTGGCGACCCCTTGAGTTCAGCTGGGAATTAAACATCATCAACGTCTCAAACGGATCGTGCACGATCATGTTGTTAACCACACCCCTCTAGGAAAATTTTCCATTCATGGCACAGTAAAAGTAAAAGCCCGGACCAGTTTTGAGCCGCATCGGAACAAGGTGCGAATTTACGCTATAATTATACCATGGGATCCTCCTTGCGATGGGGCCTTTTAAGCATCACAAGACGAGTTGAGACTTTGGGTGGATTCTTTGAGCTCCCTCGACAAATTCAACGTTCCACTTGACGACAATCTCGCGGGCCGCCTACTTTATCCCATGTCCCGATGTCAAGCGACTCAATCCGACAAACGAGAATGTAACGAGTTTCCGAGCAAGCGTCAGAACTCATGAAACAAATATTTGAAGCGGTCTAGGCTGGCTGAGTTGCAACATGTAATAATAACAATCCTAGCAAGACCCATCTGGCAGCAATTCTGCAATATCAAGGGATTGGGCATTTGTGTTTGGGCTCCCATAATATTATCAGACGAGATTGAACTTGAGCTTGAGCTTGGCTTCAGCACGGATACACTCGAAAGCTGCAACCACCAGCGATCGACACACATTAATCGATGAGGCTCGAATTGTATGGACCATCCCAAGATCGATCGTCGTCTATTACCAAATTTTTTGTTTTCCCACAATAATTTAAGCTCGACCTCACTAAGAGGCACAGGACAGACAAGTACGGGACAGCATCCGTCATTGAAATCTCATATACGGAACAAGCTCCGGAGCTATTGTTCTGAAGGGAGCTGGCTTGTCTGTCTGTCTGCCTCGCAAGGTGCTCTCACTTGGCCTTCTCATCAGAAACTGAGCCAAGACTTTGGACGAGATTT
Source organism: Fusarium transvaalense (assembly GCA_013623685.1). Classification (NCBI taxonomy): domain Eukaryota; kingdom Fungi; phylum Ascomycota; class Sordariomycetes; order Hypocreales; family Nectriaceae; genus Fusarium; species Fusarium transvaalense. Next base: position 57,362 of record JABFFG010000160.1, read on the forward strand.
CTGGAGCTTCTTTTCCCTAACTAACACAGTGCTTACTGTGTCTGGACCAACACCCAGGGTTTGTTTGCTGTGCCGATGGTGACCTTTCCTTTGTACAGTATGTACAGTAGTCTAGATGGCTGTGCCTGTGCCTGTGCCTGTGCGTCATGCGCCTAAATTCTTTCGACCCATTCATTCCACGGCTGTGAGTCTGCGGCACCTGTTCGGCCACGTCCGTGCAGGAATCGACTGTTTCTTGGGACACTTGATAGAAACGTACGTCCCATGATGAAAGAGATCTGTCATAACGATACTTTCCGATGTCGACAAGATGATATGAGAAGACGGGTGATTTCGCCGTTTTCTATGCTATAGCAACGTGTTTTGCGATGGACGTGATATGAGATTAGCAATGGGAATTCGCTTCCTGCGGATAACTGTGTAGCATGTTTGTTGTATGCAGCTCTCATGCCACTGACCCTCTTTACGGAAATAACATTGTGAAGCATCTCGAACAAAACCGGAGTCCAAAGAACGGTCAAAGATCTGTTGTAACGAGGTAAGTACTAAGATCATGTTAAAGCCATGATCGAATAAGAGAATTAGTTCTTGGCCCTATAATGACCTAATTTTAGGTGAAAATAGCATTCATCTCGTTGAGGCTGTGTTTCGTCCTCTTTCTTTTTCTTTCGGGGAGAAAGCAAGCCACATCTGACTGAGATGACCATCGAGATCTTACACAGTATTCCTTCCGTGTTATGACCGGTTGCCTGCAGTCATGCAACTAGGAACTGATTGAATCAAGGCTCTAACGAGACAAGACACGTATTGGGTTGTCTTGTTTGCATACAGAGCAAATCTCCAAACATATGACCTTGCCCAGCAATATATCGATTGCTTTTCGTATACTAAAAAACACAGCCAACACGGTCTAAATAAACTATATGCAAGACATGTATGTTTGTATGTACGGACAACCAGGGGTTTCAACACCCAAGAGATAAGGACATGTCTCACGGTCCAATTGCAGAGCTGCCCGGATTTCGAGAAGTATCACTAGTCTTATCTCTGAGGGAAATATTCTAAATCTACCGAGACAATAAAAAGTCTGGGGTTTCTGGGGTTTGTTAGGCAAAGAGAGAGAGATAAGGAATTACCAGATCTGGATGATCGCTCGGCAGTCTTAGGAGTGAGGCTACAGGACACAATCAGCCACGCTTTGACTATGATTGTACAGTGCTAATTTAGTAACTGCTAAAGTATATGAGTGAGTCAAACAAAAGTGAGAGATTGATCTTATTGGGGTTTGGCCGATAACGGCGTGGTCTATTTTCATGATGGTGTTTTTTAAGTAAATCTGTAAAGAATTTGGAGAGAGAGAGAGCGCGCCAAGACAAGCCAAGACAAGACATCCATCCCGGCCACTAACCTCCGGTAATAATGCACAAAGCAAGAAACTTCTTCCATACAAGGCAAGTGGATAACACTTTTTCTTTTTTCTTGTTCTCTCTCTCTTTTTTCTCTTCTTTCCCAACGTCATGTCATACATTAAAATATCCCAGATAGGTACCTAACTGGGTATCCACTAGATTCCATGCATCATGACATAGAAACCTGGGAAAAAAGAATTATCCATTCTTGGTTAACCCCGTTTGTTCATTAAAAGCTTGTGATCGAGGGTAGAGAACGTTCAGAATGACATCGTTTGTGGTCTGGGGTTTTATCCAGATCTTCAACGGACTTGGCCGAGCGCTAAGGAGAAAAGGTTACTGTGATAATGTTTAGGCGTAGATTCTTGGCGGTGGAGGAGATACTGGACGTCGACCAGAAAGACACTAAATACATGGAATACTAAATGGAGTATTCCGTTGTTCAAGTTGGAGAGCTTGGTTAGTGTCTGTCTTGGTTGATCAACGTTTCCACACGTGGTTTATACATTCGTTGTGTAAACTTTGGTGAGCGTGGTTGTCCAACGCTTCCTCCAAGTTTAATTTGATACTATCGCATGTAAATAGGTTAGACCTGCAACGTTGCAGGCTTATAGTATACGTAAAATCTAAGCTATTTACAGTGTTCTGGTGTCTCGCAATCTCATCGGTGATCAGACCTGAAAGTGATTATAAGTGACACTAAGAGTACACTGCGTATACACTCACTCCAAATTCACAACTAAAGATACGAGAGGGGAGCTCGGTTGTCCTCAAAAGCTGGAATAAAGTGGGCAGGCACTCTGATGGATCGGAAGAGACAATTCTGATGGGTAGAGGCACAGACATCTTTGGACAGCCTGGGAATGTTCATCTGCATTGAGCTTTGCAGAGTTCTATATACTCAAATCTCAACATGAGTAGCATTCGCAAAGCAATAACTGGATACCTTCCTTAACGAGTCTTTATACCAAACTATGCAGACAATTCCAACAGCCGATTCCCCCCTTTGCGACCACTCATTCTTTTCTCGTCCATGCACATCACGTAGAAGTTCCAAACCCCTGAGATCGATCCGTAGCTTCATCAAAAGCTTTCACCTTGTCTCGAAACTCTTGCTGCTGGGCCTCAGAGTACGTTGCCACAATCCCCATAGAGTTCCTCAAATCATCAACGGTTTTCTTCAAATCAAGAGAGGCCTTGTCTTGTCCGGATTGCCCACCCAGTTCTGCTGCGAGAGCGTCGAGTGAGGTCTGTAAAGCCCGGACGGTGTTGCTGTATTCGATCAATGCAGTGTCGACTTTTGCGGTTTTGGTTGAGATGATCGACTCTCGACTGTGGTTCATGTCGATTCGGATTTCGTCCCGGATGGATGTGATTCTCTTGATGAAGCTCTGGCGCTCCGCTTGTCGCTCCTTTCTCATAGCGTTGACGGTTGCTTGTAATTCGTGAATTCTAGTATCAAACTTTTGGCACTGCTCGACGAGAGGAGTGATCTGGGAAGAAGGAAGGGGAGAACTTGTGCTAACGTTTTCCGACTCCATAGAGTTAGCAGAATGAGAGACCTGTGCAGGACTGTTGAGAGGCGTATGAAAAGAAGGGGCGTGGTTCTCTTTGTCTTTTTGAGTCAGGTAAATATCCTGTTCAGAGTCGCTCGGCCCATAGGGAGTTTCGATTGATGGTAAAAGGGCGTTGTCAACAGGAGAAGCCGTATTACGACTGTCTTCTGTTGGTAGGAGATAGACATGGGGAAAGGCGGGTGGGCGAAGACCGGTCGAGAAGGTCGTGGTATCTGGTTCGCGTTTGATCGTTTTCTTGGGTATTTTCCATGGTTGGTAGTTGGCGATGTCAAGTCGTTTTCGTTTTTGTGAGTCGCTTTGATGATGATCATAGGTAAACTTGGAAACGTCTACTTGCCCAAAGATGCTCGGAGCACGTGGAGAAGGAGGAGGAGCAGGAGCAGCCTTGTAATATTAGTATGAGTATTGATATCTGTGCGGTAGACTTACATCAATTAATCCATCTTCTGCGCCTTGGACATGACCGCTCTTAGTCTTATTCCCCAGAACCGGACTAACAAAAGACGCAGGATCGACCCCAGGGAACTTCTCAGTAAACCAGTGTTTGACTCTAGAAAGTCTTTCGAGGCCATAAGTAGCTCTAAGCACAATCCAGATGGCAAAAGTCATGTGTCGTTGCATGAGCCTGTGGTTACTCGGAGTACGGGCGATGCGCTCTGTGACTTCAGTGTGACCATTGAGGACAAAGTCGATGATTGCATATCGTGTGCCCATATCCCAGTCCTTGGAGTGCTCGTCGTACATCTTTTTGAGATTACGCAGGATTTGCTGGTTCTCGGGTGCTTGGGATAGCACTGGGTTGCTCAGTGATGGGAACTGCCTGTATCTGGCTGGCCCGGCGGACATCATTGTGGTGAATGGTGGATAAGACGATGAAGTAGAAATTGAAGCCTGCAGTGAAAGGAGTTTCAAAGGAAAATTAGGGGAGAAGAATTCTGGTATGAAACGCTGTGGTGTTAATAGGTAGGAGTCGCCAGCGTTGGTGTGCCTATGAATCACAACTGGCCTCTTGTTCTTTTTCCTCCGACCGCAGAGTGATTCACAGTTACTCCTCTGACAGCCTCAGCAGCATCACGACGATTCCCCTTTTGTTGGAAGCCGAATTTCTTCGTTTGCTGAAGGCTCCTGAGGCGGATTGCCTTATCCTAGGCAGCGGTAAAGCCTTCTGCCTAGCCACAGACCTTCTTCCTTTGCCTCTCCCTTCCCCTCCTTGCTATTCTTCTCCTCCTCCTCCGATATCTCCCTCCTGTGTTTCTAGTGGTCTCTCATTTCAATCTACATACAAAGGGCATTCATTTGACGGCTACCCTTCAGCAAGACATACAGTCCGCTGAGAAAAGCCATTGGATTTACTGTATCCATGGCCGACCATGAGAATAGAGAGACATAGCTAGAAGGTTCCCTCCTCCCTGCACCACCAACTCACTCTCCTATTTATGCGTCTACATAGATGGGTAGGTGATGATGTTCCCTCAAGGTCCTTATCACAGTCTCAAAACATCCAGAGCTAGTTTGGTAAACGAAAAGCAAACTTCAAAAAAGGGACAAGAGGAAAGACAACATCAGCAAATTCAACAGATAATCGCAGGCCATTTCAAAGTATGAGAGATAGTATCGCCTTCAGTCCATCGGAACTACCTACTTTCGGGGCCGACTTCAGCTACTTCCTGTGTTGCTACAAAGGTTGACGGGCTGGACTTGAAGAGAACAAAAACCAGGCAAGAAAAAGTCAACAAGTAAACTTATCTAACATCAATCTGCATAACTACACTGGACCATGGGCTGGATAGAGATACGAGACATAATGAAAGGACTAACTCAACGTACAATGACTTCAGTCAATTGACTCATAAGATCAAAAGCCCATCTCATGTTCAATCAGCATGTCCATTACACATTTAACATCAAACATAAAGACCATGTGAGCAGGCATATACAACACTGTTTATAAATATGTCACAAAAATATTGTTCGAAAACATGTTTGAGTAGGTACTTCTGGTATTTGAATTGTTTCTAAAATATCCTATACACAGAAAGCGAGTAAGGCTCTCGTCATAATCCAAGCAACGCACGAAATATCTTCGGGTATCGCCCCAGGGACTCAAGACGGCCAAACTACATTTGAAGGTTGTAGAGACTCAATCCCGTTTACCAACCTCCAACCCACTCAACATCACCGAGATCGGTGCGTCTATCCCGACGCCAGTTCCAATCTCTGCCCTTGTTCCAAGGACACTCCTTGCTGTTAGACCGTTCTTTAGCGGCCCCAAATTTGTTATGATAATTAGAATGATCCCAAACGCCCGCTTCGTAAGATTTGTTGTATCCAAAACCAAAATTGTGTCGTCGGGGTTTAGAAAGTTCCACCGACTTAATAGAATCAAAAGTAGCCGCCTGACCACGGCGTCGCTCACCCAGAACTGCCCATTTGTCCTTAGAGCTTCGAGGCTTGGACATGGGAGAATGGGAGTAGTGAGGGGTGATGGTGATGTGTTGAGTTTTGGGTGCTGGGGCCTCTTGGAAGAAGAAGCCATCAGCAACAAGATCATCATCAACATCACCCTTGATGTCGTGAGCATGCGACGCCAATTGAGGTTGAGGCTCAGCCATGTCGGTCTTCTCGACCTCCTTCTTCTCCTCCTTGCTCTCCTGGCTCCAAGTCCTGGCATTGAGCTCCTGCAGCATCTGTCGCTGCTGTTCCATTTCCTCCTCTTCCTCATCCTCGTCCCACATGTCGCTCCAGCTCTTAGACACAGCTTCCTGTCGTCGGCCAAACACCATGGACATGGCAGGCATAGGCTTGGCCATGTTGATGGGAAGGGAGCCAGCAGTAGCTGAAGCCCGGTTGAATCGAGCAGTAGGCTTGATGGCAAGTGACTTCATGGAAGCGCCCAGGTGAGAGTCGTAGACAGATGACATGGGAGTCTGCATGTTGCCAGAGCACCAGTCGGTGTTGGTCGCCTCGGACTTGGGGAAAAGCTCCTCGGTGTAGCTCTCGTCGTCGGGAATGACGCTGAGTTGTCGTCCGAGATGAGTGGTGCCATGGAGAGCCTTGGCCCAAGGGAAAGCGCCAGTATCGACGGCAGGGGACTGGATCGATGGGGTGCGGAGAGGCTCACGGTTGGCAGTGGCCACGTTGGGAGATTCAGCGCCGCAGTACTCATCGTCCACCTCGTCATCGGTGGTGAAAGAGACAACTCGAAGCAGAGCCTCACGAGCGCCTTCCAGGGATCGCCGTCTAGGGTCGAGGTTCATGCACTGCACGAGGACCTCATACGTATCCTGAGACATGGAAGGGAAGACATCGAAGAGGGACTGCTTGTCACGAGAGTAGTCAAGGAAAAGGGGGTCGGCCTCAGTGGGTGTGGTGAAAGGGTTGCGAGAGAAGAGGATGTTGAGCAGGCAGATACCAATGGCCCAAACATCCGCCTCGGCAGGCGAGTAACCGGCGCCAGCCGAATCGAATTGTTCAGGAGCCATGTAACGGTCACTGCCAACAGTCATCTCATAGGACCACTTCTCTGTAGTTGCCAGACCAAAGTCACCAAGCTTCATGGCACCGTCCTGAGTAAGGAAAATGTTCTCGGGCTTGATATCGCGATGGTAGACTCCCTTGGAGTGCATGTAATCCACGGCATCGATGAGCTCAAGCATGAATTGGCGAACATGCTCGGTCTCGAGAGGACCATGTCCCTTTCGGATTGCTTCGTAGAGATCACCCTGACCACAAAACTCGAGGACCAAGTAGATGTGAGACTCGGTCTCGAAAGAGTCGATCAGGTTAACGATGTTCTCGTGAGATCCGAGGCGGCTGTGCAGGGCCTGCTCTTCCGACTTTTCGTCGACAGCGAACTCCGAGTTACCGTCAGGGCATGCGGACTTCTTGGTAAGGCACTTGATGGCGACAGGCTCATTTGTTCTGAGGTCCTGGGCCTTGAAAACCATACCAAAAGATCCATGGTTGAGAGGGGAGATTGTCTGATAACGTCCGTTGAGAATGGCACCGCCGACGAACTTTTCCTTAAGACATTCCATTGTGAATAAAAGGGGGGAATAAAAAGTACTCAAAAAGAATAGAAAATAAACAAAAGAGGAGTTGTCGAACAAACGATTTTTTGAAATTTGTCAATAACCGGCAATATAGGAAGGCCGGAAGGGGGATATTGAAGCTCTTGAAGACGCTCGAGCTGATGCAATGAAATATGAATGCTTCGCAGTATATGAGGAATGTACAGTATCGTGGATGGCAAAGCAGAGTGAAAAGGTCGATTGTTTGTTTGTTGTTGATGTTGTTGTTCGTTGGTATTCAGAGGCTCATTGGGTATTCGATAGGTTGACAAAAGAAATGATTATCGAATGGTCGTGATGATGAGTTGTGAGTTGCGAAGACCCAAGTGGTCGAAGGTGAAGGACGAGAAAAATGAAATTCGTTATAATAACATGTGTACGTTTTTTTGTAACTTTGAAAAGAATGTGACTCTGACGATGAGTTGAAGCAAGTCGACTTGGGACGAAGTCGACTGGAGTAGAGAGTTGGTCAAGACCAAGTGAAGGCGTAGTAGTAGAGGTATCCGGATTCGACGATGCCGAAGAGACGACGTGTCGGACCAGTCAGACTGGCACCGGGGGATAGGGGAGCGGAGCTCGCCCGGGACGGAGTTCCTAACGCTCGGCCGGAGTGTTGAGTCACGCGGGCCAGATAGGCCAGTTTGCAGAGTTGAGGGCCGGAGAGGAATCGCAAGTCAACGAGGAAATCCTCTTGAACTCAATGCAGCACAAGACGAATGTTCTATGCGACGTGTTCGACTGTAATCAGCGCTTTTGTTGATGGCCGAGGCTCGAAACCGATGTATGCGATAACGGAGCGACGTAATAGGAGATCTAGGCGAACAAGGACAAATGCAGCGGCGAACAACAAAAGTCAAAGACGCTTCTTCTTATTCTCGTAGTTGATTGTATAGCTCAAGCCGTGTGATTGATTGATTGATTGATTATCGTTTGATCACAGCGATAAGCGGTTGGGTTGGCTTGCTTGCTTGGTTCGGATGAGGTGGCGAGGCGGAATCGTTCGGTTTTAAGAACGCAGAGAGGGTGTGGTGAGATGAGATTGGATTAGATATGAGTAGACAGAAGAGATAGAGATGAGAATAGTGAAGGAAGAGTGACAAGCAAGAGAAAGAAGAAGGCCTTTGAAGATGCGGAAAGCGTACAAATGAAGGGAAAGAGAGGGTGGAGAGACGATGATAAGAAAGCAGGGGAAAGAAGACAAGAGAAGAGAGTGAGCTTAGAGGGAAAGGCGGTGATGGAACCAAGTGGAGAAAGATGGATGGCCATGGGATAGGTTGGATTAGTGAGAAGAGTGAGTGCTGATACTGTTTGGGCACACCCAGGCGAGACCAAGGCAGGTGCGACAGCGAGTAGGAACTGGGTCTAGACCAAACGGGGGGGGTGTCTTGAGATGAGGTTGCCTTCCGTTGTTGCAGTCCCCACCTTCCCCCAGGGACTAACGACATGCTGTCGTGCCTTAACTGCTGCGTTGTTGTTTGTACCGGACGAGCCGGGGTCCAAAGACTGGGGCCGAGAGGCAGGCACGAAGGGAACAACAAGACAGGGGAGGCAAGCCAAGTAATGCACATGCACACAGCACTACGACAACATTGGCAAGAGGCAGGTACAGTGCGTATCGCCACACACTGTCTCGGCCACCCAACGCTCCTGCTTGCTACAGTACAGTAAAGGAAAGGCTTCGTGGACGAACCGCGACGCAAAGAGGAATGGCGCTACCATGGGACGATACTACGACGGGCAAGGGAGGGAATGGCGGCATGAACAAGTCAATCAAACAGCTGCAGCGATCAGAAACATTGATGGCCCGGGATTGGTGATGCTGATACCTGGTCGTCTCAGAGTCAGGAAGCATTGCGACACCAGACAGACTGGCAATCAAAACATGACGACAGGAACGGGGAGATTGGTGAATGTGAATGTGAATGCGAATGAATACGCGTTATCAAAACACTGTATGCTGTACAGTGATGCTACAGTATAATTGTATAATGCTTGCACAATTGGCATAAACCGAAACGTTATTCCAAGTTATCAAAAGTTATTCGTTGAGTACAACCTCCCCGATATGACGGAATCTCTATTGACATGACGATTTTGCCTAGAGACGAAACTTGGCCAAAGCACTGTGCTATCAGGGATATTGCGCTGTCTAGCTCAGTGTCGACAAGACCTCACGCGCACTGAGAGTGGGGAGCTATCACTCCCATCGGGGAGTCATCAAGGGCCGGTGCCGGGCTTTCAGGCCTTGAGCATCAGTCATACGGGCGAGTACGGGGCCTCAGCGCCGAATCTTGGTGGTGGTTCCAGTAGCTTCTGCCGGCGTCGTCGTCCCGCTGCCGACTCAGTCGACTCGTTAGCTGCGGTAGCTATTACTGACTGGAGAGAGTAGGCTTCGTCTTTTGCGATGGTCCGCGGGAAATGACATGTTGGTCAGCGTGATCATACAGTGTGCGCTCCTGAGCTGTACAGTACACTCATGTTGACAATACAGTTATCCTCGAAAGACGAGACAGTTGCGCTTCTGGGCCTTGGTGGGCGCAGCGCTGATAGCGGGTTCACCGCCCGATACCATCTCGTGAGGTATATCGTTGGTAGAAGGCTGGTGCTGCAAGGACAAGCCTTGTGAGTACTGCTTGATGCAGATCCCAACAGACAACCAGCCAAGCTACCGCTGGGCGTGACCAAGATGGTGTAGGAACTCGAGGCATGAATGGATGACTTGTTCACTGGCTGCAGAAAGATAGCGTAGCATTGGACATAGTGCGTATAGTGCGCGTGGCACCAGTGGCCTCATGGCTGCCATCCCCAGGTTTTACTGGCTTGGCTCGGCAGCGTCAGAAAGGCAACGCAGAGGCAGAATCAAGACGAAACAGACCAGACGAGAGGGTCCTCTTTCCCAACAGAATCAAACTGGGAAATCCAGCTTCTGATGTCTTTCTAAATCTGTCGCGTGGACCAAAAAAAAGTGAACCTATCTAGCTATTCCGAATGCGAAATCGGGGTCTTTGAAGAGACTCGACTCGCCGCCATCTCGGTTTACAGTTTTGATCCGTCGCATCGCAATTCGAGCCTATGGACAGCTAGTCGGCGCCACTACTCTCGAGTCCAAGACGGTTCTCGGCCAGCATTACAGTCCAAGGGAATTGGGGCGACATTCGAGAGGTACAGTACCGCTACATACACAATTAGACTCGACAGTATTATCCACATCCATTGATTGGATATTCTGCCACGTTTCGCTTGGTCTTGGTCTTGTTCCTGGACTGGAAGCCTGTCTAATGGTTCTTCCTTCGATCGTCAAGGACCCTTGCTATCAATGGTTATCAGTCCAAGTCTCGAGCATTTTGCCGCCATCCGTTCCGTGGTCGATCACCCTTCTGACAAGTTGACGCTCATCCCCCTTGCAATTGCTAATAATTAATCAAGGTTATCAGCGAATTAGTCCGGCGCGGTCACTGGTCATGCACTCCTGGATCATGCATTCCAGTGGGTATGCCCCAGCGTTGCGAGGACCCTTTAGTCTCAGGTACCGGATAAACATATTACGGTAGGTACTGTACTGTAATGCACAGTCAAAGTCAGGCGGCTGTAACCAACTGTTTACTTTTAGCAATGCGGTACGGGTGCAGTACGATTGCTTTACAATAAGCGCCAAAAACTTTCAGACATGAAGGGTTGGACAGGATCATCCAAGAAGATGTTACTGTGTTGGTACTGGAAACCGTAAATAGAAAAGGGGCGTGCGTCAGACTCGGATCCAAAGCCAGAGCAGGCTATGCTAATGCTACAGTACAGTACAGTACCTCTGTATGCTATGCCACTTATGCTACAGCACAGTACAGTACAGTCCCAGGGCTGGATTGTCCTGTCATATGAGTGTAACGAACCAGTCGCCAGCCATCAAACGTGACTGGATGGATTTTCAAGGGTCCGTGTCGTTGAGCCATGCACAAGTCTGTGCAACTCTTCACAGGTATAGTAGCACGCAAGCCATGGATCTGTGCGCATTCGCAACAATTGACTAGGTACAGTAATTAATTACCTACAGTACCCTGAGGGTCGTCGTTCATCTTTTGATGATCTGGCCTGTTTAAACACTGTACATCCCGTACAGTACTGCAACCCTTTTGGGGAAAAAGACAACAAAGGAAACAAATCTTGGAGATGTAAAATGACGGCATCTCGGCTCCATTTAGGCGGAGACGGTTGAATACGTGGACCGCAAAGAAAAGTATTGGTAACTGGGAATAGTATAGGATTACGAATCTCGGTATAGAATTTCATCAAGATTACTCACTTCGCTACAATTTTACCATGATTACTTCCGCTCCGCTCCGCATTGCACTGCACTGCACTGCACTGCACCGTACCTTGAGACTCCGTATTATGCCGTCAAGTAGTACCGTCCGTCCGTCCCCCGACAGTCGGTGCGGGTCCCATCGTCGGGGCCTTGTGAGTCTTGAGTCGTGAGCGAGTGAGATCTGATGTTTACATGTACATAACTACATGTACAGTCTGCTGTTCCTTTATTATTATTATGGAGAACTTGGTTACGGACAAATATGGAGAACAAGTGACTAAAACATTGGTATCCGCTTTCAAGGACAGGAGACATTGCGACTGTGACCATGACTGTGACTCAATCAACGGACCTGAGCGAGATACGGAGACGAGATGAGATGAGAGATTGAGTTGAAACAAAAATGTCGTGATATTGAACATGAGCATCCATATCGCGATTGTCAACATACCTGTTGCACAAACTGACTTTGCATTGAATTAGTCAACGCTAGAATTATACATACATTCATTACTTTATTAATGACACTGTATTTAACCCGGACTCGGTTGAATTGTCTCACATCACGTCGTTTCCGGCGCTGATTCGTCGCCATAATCAGAAACATAATATTTACTTTCCCTTACACCATTTACCGTATATACTGTGTTGATACTAATATTGCAACATGTGCCGTATCGTACACGCCATAATTCATGCGCAGATCTCGTCTCAGGGCGATATCGAGGGATGAAGATCTCAGCCATGACCTGATCTACACGGAATTATCGCTTGAGAGTTGCAGAAAGAAAGGAAAACAAGTTCCCCTTCGCTTGTCTAGGGTAGCTTCAAGTCATGGGATGAAGCTAAATTTTGTGACCCATCACCTAGAACCAAAAAAACAGGTGATGGGATGGACCCAGGCAAGGACCCTTTCTTTCATCTCAAAAATGGCTGGGCGACAAAGTGACATGTGCAGCGGCAGGAGGGGCCGTCTAATGACAAGTACATGCAGTGCAGTGCAGAACAGTACATGCATATACTCTGGCTGCCTGCTCCATCTACCACGAGGCCAAGCTCATCAAAGACTCCACCTAGTCCAATGGAAAAGGGTCCTGTGCCCGATGAAACACAATAGCTGTTGTCTTTCTCTTTCCTTCTGTTGTCTTTTGCAATTGCAGCTGTTGTCAGGGGTGTTTTTGGCGCTTCGTTCCAGAGGCTGCATGAACTGACCACTTCTCAGCTCGGGAACAACAGGGGAATTTGGGTAGATAGATGGCTGCTGCTTGCTGCAGCTGCTTTGCCTCGAAGCTACATATTCACTTACTGTACAGTGTAACCCGTGTCGTACTATGTTGGACTCTTCCTTGGATACGAATTGATCTAGGTGACTTGTCCTCCAGCTCATACAGCTCGTGACTATCAAGTCAACCTCCAAAAACTGCCACTTGTCACTTTCAGCAGGTTTCTAATTAGAGATCCACTAGACAAGAAAGAAAGAAAGATCATTCAAGCCTTTCTCGGATCTGACCGTCGACCCCTGCCCTGGCCTGCACAGAGAGTGAAAGAGAGAAAGCCAAGTCTTTCCATACAATTCCTTCTGCTTGTCCACCTTTTGCTATATCCCTTACCCTGCAGTTAAGAGACATACTCACACGCTATTGGTCAATTTACCTTTAAACCAACCTTCATCCTCTTGACCGCCTTTACCATTATTGTTCACATGGTACCAAAACCCAACCCAACCACTTAACCAAACACTCCATCTTTTTTACGGAAAAAAAATTCCCCGGTCCCAAAGCCGTTTAGATTCGATCTGTTGTTACACCTCGCTCGACCCAAGTTGCTTGCTGCATAAGCTTAGAACGGGGGTGGTGTGACTGTCTACCAAAAAAAAACTCCCAGGATCTCGAACCTCCAAGGAAGAAGAAAGAAAAGAATCCCATCTAAATCCCTCCCTGGAAAGGCGCCAAGCTAGATAGGCGGCCCGCTCTTGACTACCTAGAATCCAGGAACAAGGACCTTCAGCTGGCCACCGCCGATTGTCGAAAACTTTTTTTCCCCCCTACCCTTCCTCTCTCTCTCCCTTGTTGAGACATCGTTACGCTACCCTTTCGTCAAAAGATCGTGGCAGGGATATCAGATCGGATTTGGATCCCTACAGAGTTATTTTTCTGTCTGTCTGACTGACCAGCTCACTTGTTTCATCTCTCCCTTCCAAGGAACCAGGTTTCCAAAGACGTGTCGATATCAGGCTTGACCGCTTTCCTCTCGCAAAAAGACAACTCATAATTCACGATGACGCTCAACCTCAATGACTTTGACGTCCTGGTGTTTGATATTGGTAAGATTTAATTAGCTCCACAGTTTCTTTTAGTGACTGCGTGGTTTATTGACTGCGAGGATTGTCTTGGGTTGTGTTATTGCCTTAATATGGTACTTGCTTGTATTATACTTGATGTTTTTGCTTGGATATCTATCTACTTTGTACACATACAGAATAGCCATAATAACACACATTACAGAAGGAACCGTTTGTCCCATCTCCTTCGTCAAGGAAGTTCTAGTGAGTTGTGCAATTTTCTTTTTCTTCCTGCATGTCCCGTTCCGTCTCACCTGGCAACCGTTCCGTCTCCCGTCTTCCGTTCTCTTCCACCGCTCTACACACGTACCACCTCCGTCGGCCCCTCTCTACCGCTCCGGGGCCCGGAGCTCCGTATGGATCCTCATCAAATTTCGTCCCAGCCTCCCATCCCGAACCTCTTCGGTCCAGAACGCCGGCCTTTGACATCCACTTCTCGGCGTCCAAGCTGCCGAACCAGGTTATGCCAAGTTGCGCAAGAGTCTCCGGGCGTGTGCAGCTGAAATTTTCTTCTTTCTGAACCCAGCAACCTCATCCTGCCCCCCCAGCCCCTTTGATCCCTTCACCGACTTTGCCCCGATTTGCGATAGTGTGCCCAACGTCAACAACAGTGCAGCCTGCTGACCAAGGTCTGTTCGCCATACCCAGTTCCCATATGCGCTCGAAGCACTTCCCAAAGTCTTGGAACAAGAGTGGGATAGCCCAGAGTTTGCAAAGTATCGCGACGCTTTCCCCGAAGAGTATCGCAACTCGCCATCTGACTTTGAAGCTCACGTCCGCGATCTCGTGAAGCGCGATGTCAAGATAGCTTACCTCAAGTCGCTCCAGGGATACCTCTGGCTGCAAGGTTACAAGTCGGGCAACATCGTCGCTCCCCTCTTCCCGGATGTCGAGCCCTTCTTCAACGAGGCCATCCAAAGCGGAAAGAAGATCATCATCTACTCCTCCGGCTCGGTCCCTGCGCAGAAGCTCCTCTTCTCGCACACAAACTCTGAGAAGCCAGATATGACACCTCTTATCGCCGACTATTTCGACACCACCAATGCGGGGCCCAAGACCGAAGTCGACAGCTACACGAAGATCATCTCTCATCACCCGGAGCACAAGGACCTCAACAGATGGCTCTTCCTAAGCGATAACATTGACGAAGTCAAGGCCGCTGTTGGAGCGGGTATGCGCAGCCTGCCCGTCGTTCGTCCTGGAAACGCGCCCTTGCCGCCAGATGAACCTCTGTCCAAAGTCGCAATTACCGAGTTCAAGCACTCAGAAGTCGCTTCATTAGGAGTATGATAGACGGCTGCATGCAAAGGTCCTTTCGGAGGGTGGGGAAATGATAGTCGTCGAATAGCGTGGCAGTTTCGTGCGGAGAAGGCAAGAGTAGTAGCTCGCTAGGGATTTCTAGTTCCTCAAATCCGAGACCAAAAACGGCCAGCTGATCTTGTCCACTGGTGATCTGGTGTCCTCAGACTGCATGAGTACTACCCGCCCCCTTATCAGTCGTGCGACGTTGGAAGTTGCAGATAGTCGATCTATTGTCTGCACAGTACAGTGTGTATTCGCCAAGACCGTGCCGATAACATGTTTGTTATCAACATCATACACTCGTAATGCCAGCTCACTATCGTGTGCTCAAAGAGGTGTATGTAAAACGCCATATGTTTCGATGTGCTGATTGTTGGTTGGATAGTTGCGCATACTATGTATGCAGCTCCTCGAGGCCCCACGCGTCGTCGTGTTTCCCCTCATCACTTCATTTCGAATGACTCGTCGAGGCCTTGAGTGTCATGACAAAGTTATTCCGTGTCCGTCCTGGGTTGATTTCCTTCTTGGTGAAGTCCGGTCGCTTATCGGGGACAGTTCCAGTTCTCTTCCATAGGGAATAAGCCAGCTTCTGTGTCATCTTGGTTTTGGTGCACACGTAACCAAGCATTGCCATCAATTCTTCGAGTCGAGCCTCTGTGAAGTATCGTGAGTTGTCAACACAGCTGCGAGGTAGAACCACAAACAAGCAAGGGAACAACTCATCAGAGCCGGTTGGAGGTTCAGATGCAGGTCGAAGAAACGATAGCGTTCGAAGAAGCATCTGGCCACGGCCCTCGGCTTCGGGGACAAAGTTGAGCACTAGACTTAGTGAGATGATGTCGAAGACCTCAGAATCGTCCTTGGGTAAGGGTCGCTCCATGAAATCTTGCTTAGTGATTCCTGGTTCCTGACTGTTGAGGTCGATATGTTTCATGGCAAAGATACCACTTGTAGAGCATGCATTTCGAGTACTTAATGATCCAACCTCGAGCATATGTAATGGTTGAGCGCGTTTCTTGAGATCTGCCACAGGAAGCCATTCCAGGAGCACCTTTGACGTGTCGCCTCCTCTGTCGAGGCTTTGTCCTTGAAGACTGGCCTTTTGATAGTGATCAAGCCCACCCAGCTTGGCAATCTCCGAGGCAATGCGATTCTCAGTAGACTTGTCGCCCTTGGCTGCAGCTTGTCGTCGTTGCTTCTCCAGTTGGTGATGTGTGTTGATGAGACTTCTGCTGGCTTTCCGGGACATGGACCGTGATGATTTCACAGTTGGCGGACGACCACTTGAAAGGCTCTTTAGCCTTGTCTGCTTCTTAGAAACCATTTTGATGTCAGGCTGAGGGTGTTGCGTATTGATGTTTGAACCCTTTGATGCGAAATAATCTGAAATTTCATGTTAGTCTCGGTAAAAGATAGGATAGGGTGATGGTTCAGACTTACCGCTTTCGCCCAACACAAATGTTCCCCAGAACTCAGAACAGAAGGATCTTATGAAGGCCTGTTATAAGAACCTCAGCCATTCATCGATATAATGAAATCAAATCAATTGCAAAAAACTAAAGTCCTATGCTGTTGTTCATCGTCGCTCAAGCCTTTCCTGATGCTGGTAGAGTAACCAACCAATCAAACGCAACCATTACATCCCCGCCGGACTCCACTTTTACTCTCAACTTTAAGCCCTAATAAATCACAGAATTGTCAAAAACCCGAAATCCTTTTTTTCTTTTGAACTTTTTCTTTGAACATTCCGACCGACGACAACCAGCACACCTCGACAACTTTGTGCCCACGACAACCGACACAATGGCCGCCAAGGATACCAAGGGAAAGAAAGGTACGACATGATCTGAGAAAGCAAAGAGGGAAAAAAGATAAAGGGAAGAGTGGGAGAAATGGAAGAAAATGGCACATGGGCGGGATATTCTCAAGAAGAAAAAGCGAAAATCGATCAAGAACAAACGACGGCATAACGACTCGGCTCGATTCGACTATAATCTTGCTTCGATAACATAATGCCTCAATCATCACATCTCGCATGCTTCAAAAGCTCTTTTGCTCTTTGATCGCATCTGGTGTCGATACCGTCTTGCTTCGCTACACACTCGAGAAATTCCCAACCCGGACCGTCTTTTTCTTTTATGGCCCTTCTCTCTCTCTCAACTTTTTTTACTCTCGGAGCTCTACCCCTACAGCATCATGCAGCAGCAGATTTTGCGAGTTCTGTACAAGGGCGATTGCTGATGCTTTTTTGACTACAGGAGGCAACAAGGCCGCTCAGGCTGCCAAGGCCGCTCTCAAGGGCGTAAGTTTACAACACCTAGAACATAGTCGCGATGGCATTTTACTAACAGTATCTACAGACCAACTCCCACAAGAAGGTCAAGGCTCGCTACAGCACCTCCTTCCACCGCCCCAAGACCCTGATCACCAGCCGTGCTCCCAAGTACCCTCGTCGATCCATCCCCCACCAGCCTCGTCTCGATGAGCACAAGGTTGTCATCCACCCTCTCAACACCGAGAGCGCCATGAAGAAGATGGAGGAGAACAACACCCTCGTCTTCATCGTCGATGTCAAGGCCAACAAGGGTAAGCTAAAAGAATTTTACGTATCACATTTCGCATACAACTAACATAAAACCAGCTCAAATCAAGCTTGCCCTCAAGAAGCTTTACGACATTGACTGCCTCAAGATCAACACCCTGATCCGACCTGACGGCAGCAAGAAGGCCTACGCCCGCCTTACCCCCGATGTCGATGCTCTCGACATTGCTGCCAACAAGCTCTCTCTCGTTTAAAAACATTCACACTTGGCTTGTGGATTTCTGGCGTGTCATTGGGCTGGTTTTTCGTCTGCTGAAAATGCAAGACATGGACATGGGAAAAGGCGTAAAAAGTGCTTCTCGTTTAGAGTGCAAATGATCATGAATTTAAAACCGCCCAGCACACTGTCTGTGCCTATTCGTCGAGCATCATCTACTATGTGTTCCGTGACATTCTTGCCTTTGATTGAATGTGATTGTTTGCTATCGTCTAAAACTTGTATCGCCCTTACTGTAAAACGATCATGTCACTTGTTTGAGCCACATTATCGTGTTCACAGACATTGGCACACATAAAGTAGGATAGCAATTCCAAGAAAATTCTTGACACTGAGAAGCTGAGACACCTTTATTCTTTCATGTTGTACACATCGTGATCGTCAAACTCTGCAACCAGCAAAGTTGAACCAGCCCTGGACACAGACCAAATGTCTTCCACCCAGTCCATGTGCCCGTCTAATTATACACAAATTTTCATCATACATGATCTGTAAATAACCCTCCCCCAAAACCTGAGTCGCTTAGTTGCGCATGCCGTTGAGGTGCTTCATGGTGAGGTAGTTGACGTCAAGAAATCGCTCGACGCAGTTGGCCAAACATGTCTCCTCGGACTTGTCAAGCTTGGGGTTCTTGATGGTACCGGGAACGCACTTGGCCCAGCACATCTGTGTCAAGCTGTGGGTTTCTAAACAAAGACAACTCTCTGGTTAGCTTTTTTTTGTGTGTCTTTCTTAGCATGTTTGGTCTCTGGCGGTGGGCACGTACGGGCTTGGATCTGGGAACGCTGCTGCTCGTTGGCGAGGAACTGGCGAAGCTCGGTGCGGTCCTTGTCGTTGAGCTTCTCAAGGTCGGCGTTGTCGATGGAGAGTTGCTGTGCGCTCATATTGGCGGTTGTGGATGGGTTGCTGGGTACTTGAATGAAGGATTTGAGGCCGGTTTGCTGGTGATTGAATTGTAGATAGTGTCTCGAGTTCAAGATTTTTGATGATGCGCAATTGTTCAGCAGCTGGCCAATAATGGGTCGCTGCTGGTCGGCTGAATAGCCCCACATCTCAGCCTTTCACAAGTTCAACTCCACGATCTTTGTTCAGGTAGTGAGTGAATTAAAGATTTCTTTCTACAAGAGACTTGTATGCAATAACATATTGAAATGATGTGTTATGTATACCTTGATTAAAAACTTGCTAAGTACATAAAAAGCAGACATTACTACGCCTCAAGACACGCAAACGCCAAAAGCCTCTATAGACATAATCTAATTACCAAGTATAGTACCAAAAGAGAGTAAGAATAGTACCGCCACCGCTGTATGCCACTATACGCCTGTTCTACCTCTATACATGACTTGGTACAATGATCACCCCTACCGAATCTACAAGATACAATGAAACAATAGGTCAAGACTGACAAACGATGTAGAACCTGTTCCACCATGCAGCACGTCCACTAGATGTAACGCTTCCAGCGTGCCAATGCCATAAATACGCAACACAGGAAGATCATGAACCCAATGATGCTGAAGAAAGGAGCCAGGTTGGTCTCGGCAACAGTTGCAAACGGAACTGGCACGTTCATTCCGAAAACACCGCTGACCAAGTTCAGAGGAACAAGAACCGAAGCCAACATGGTGATCTTGCTAAGCACCTCGTTGGTGTGCGTTCCCTGCTCAATACTCTTAATGGATACTGTCGCGAGGTAGTTGCTGTGCGCCCGAGACAGAATCTTTTCGAAGTGGCCCAGATTGGTAGCCATTGTCACAACGTGATCTTGAATGTCACCCAAGTACATGCCGATGTCCATACGTGGGGTGACCTTGTAGTTCTCGTTGCATCGCTTCGTGAAACCGCGGAGGACATCCGCCTTGCCACCGAGAAGGCGATAAAGAGCAAGACAGTTCCTGCGGATTCGACCAATACGGCGGAGGAAAGAATTGGAGTCATCTTCGCGCATCACGAACACTTCATCCTCGATAGCGTCCGCCTCAAGTTCAAGTTGGCGAATAACAGGACCAAAGGAATCGACAATATCGTCACTAAAGACAGTTAGAATGGTTGATCATTATAATTCTGTGACTTGACACTTACATTAAAGCATAGCAGATCCAGTCACTGCTAAGAGAGACGTAATCCTTCAAAGCAGTGATTCGCTTGCGAACTTGAGCTGCGTGAGAGTTTGGCTCAAAGCTGAAGCTGAGGGTGCCCTCCCGGAACACAATGACATATGTGTTGAAGGGTTCATACTCAATGCCGTCATCTTCTTCAACAACAGAGAAGGAGCGGAAACAGGCAAAATAGTACGATGGGAAAAGCTCGATCTTCTCGCGAGCTTCCTGAGTAATAATATCCTCAATTGTGAGAGGATGAATACCGAAAGACTTGCAAATGCTCTGCACTTCTTCCTTAGTGGCCGCGTTGACGTTCAACCACCAAACACCGTCTTCCTCTTCATCAGGCAATTCAAAAAGCCCACGGAGATCTTCACCTGGAAGTACAAGATCACCAAAATCCGCGGCGTGGATAGTCGACTCCCATGCCGAAGAGAAGAAACTGAATCGGTTGGGGTCAACAGGGACTGGCTGCTTTTCAACGGCCACATCCTCGTTGTGGGACTGCACGGTCTGGTTTGTCTTTTCACGAGTCATAGAATCGTCCGAGACAGGTTCCAGAATATCACCATCAACGGTGACCATTCGTTGCAGGCGCGATTCATTCTGCTGAGTTCGCATGTCCTCAAAGCTCTGCTTTGCGGCGGCAGCGGAGGCGGCAGCATTGCGCTCCGCCGCTCGCTCCGCTGCACGTTCAGCAGCCTGCTCATTGATGAAGTTCTCAAGATAATCAAAGTCAATGTACAAGTGGTCCTTGTGGTAACTCTCCTTGACAGGGAAGCAAACATCTTCCTCCGCGGTCTTGTTGGTTGAGAAGCTGGCAGCATCGTTGTCGACGGTATGAGGCTTGCTTCGGTGGCTGCGCTTGCTGGAGATAGACATAGCCCGGCTGGCGACATCCTCCATGTCAGGTTTGTTAGGCTCAGAAAACGACATGTCCCGCTCTCGGCGACGAGCCTGAGCGAATGCCTTAACCGAGTTGGGAGGCGAGATTGAGCGGTCTGTCGAGTCCACAGTAGGTCGGCGGCTGCGACGAGCGGTGGGAGAAGCATCACCGTTTTCCTCATCGATAACAGCTTCCTCGAAATCGCGAACTACGATAGCAGGAGGGGAGGCAGGCTCAGGCTCGAATTGACGAGCACCATAGAGGCTGTCGAAAGTGCCGCGGCGGGGGCGCTCAACCCTGGTCGAAACCGACTGGTAGCGGTGGTCGTCGAGTTCCGGGACAGGAGTGTCATACCCGGACCGGGGGATGGAGCTGGAGTCTTCGTGGTCAGACATTTTGAATCGATTCGCACCTAGTCTTGAAGAGTTTTGGTTCGAGCAGTGGCCGTATATAATAGATGGATGTAGGTCTATCGAGGGAGGTCGGAAGGTAGATTGCGACTCGGATTATAGTCCCATAGCTTGATGTTGTTCCAATTACTGGCGTTGTCTAATGCAGGCGATTATCGACGTCGCACCCGGCGCGGCATGGGCGCGCCGAGTTGGTGATTTGTTCAAAATTGAGCTATGCTCGGCGGTGGTCGCCAGTGGCAGCTGGTTGTTCGAAGGGGATGATATGCAGTAGCAGAAGAAGGGGGGCGGGCAGTGCGATTCGAAGGCCAGTTACGGGGGCTTCTTGTTTACTCCGCTGTAGACCCAGAAGCCGGGACCGAAGAGCGAAGGGAGAACGTTGGAAAAGGCGAGTTGAGCCAACTTGAAGGCTTGTATAGAATAACGGCGCGACGCCGGAACGTGATAGTGGCGTTGGAGGCGCGGGTTGCTCGAAAGCGTCGTTGGATATAGAAGGCAGTCGAAGTCCAAGTCGAAGCCTTTTGGGAGTTGATAAAAAGTAAATTTCCGATATAAACGGAATTCGAGTAGACAGACTTCAGGAGTCGATGCGAGTTATTTGCGGTAAATAGCGAAAATTCGTTTGGGCATGAACAGGGAACAAAAGGTAGGGAGGGTGACGATGCTGGGCTGGGAATAGAACAGAACAAAGCAAGGTCTATGTCTATGCCAATTTCGATACTGGCACGGCTAAACCAGTCGAGAAATTTTCTCGAGGTTATGGTTGATTGAAAGACCCGGTTCTCTGTGCACGGGGTACATGAAAAGGAGGTTTGCAGGTTGGGGTTGTCAGTAGCGACGACGATAGATGTCAGGGTTAAGTTGATTAAAGAGGAGTTGAGGAACTAAAGTAGTCTTGGAAGTGGGAAGGGCTAAGGTAAAAAAAAATTGTCTTGGCTTGGTGTGTCGGCTATCACAAGCAAAAAATAGATACTGACTGACCGGGTTCCATCCATGTCAGTCATTAGATACTCTACTGTACATACGGATATTGGTATATGACTGATGGAGGCCGCCACTTTGATTTGACTCAGGCACTTGTTCTGCAGGCAAAAGTTCTTGGCCTTGGTTTTATGTATCAAATATCAAATATCGGCATCCCTGGTTCCTTGCCCGTGCTCATCATCCGGCTTGTCTTTGGTTGTTCGTCCTTAGGTCGTCGGATCGGATGTTTGCCGGGCAGGAACTCCTCTGATTTGACTTTTTTTATGAATTATGGAATGGCTGATTCGTCGAATCCAATCCCGTTATTCCCATACGCACTGATCCATACGATAGCCTTGCCAACGTTGTTCTTTTGTGAACAGATTCCTTGGATGTAAGTTGATGGGTAATTAGACAGATAGTTACAGTAAAGAATGGACTAATCAATAATACCATGCTGTATCATGCCATATTCTGGTCATTGCGTTATCATTTTGTTCTCATTATTCATCCGACGCCATAAATCAAGAATTGGGTTGGGCTGGGC